>JAOXJN010421538.1:0-12051 GCA_025762795.1 Goniobranchus coi
TGTTATATCAGGTTTCCACTGTAATTGGGAATACACACCACAGCTACTCTACATATGAAATCTGTAGAAAAACTACAATTTGTGGAGACAAGGTTGAAAGTGCCTCACCTAAAAAAAACAAAAAAAAAACACCCATGCATGAAACATTCACGTGACATATTTCAACATGTTATTATTGATGTGTTACATGACACATCCGATTAAATTGCCTTTATGTGCACAAAATGCTATAGCAGAAAGGCCAACATTAAAAAACGGCCCAATCTTCCCTTGACTCTTGAAACCGCAAGGCAAAAAGGAGAAAAGGGTGAAAAAGTTTGGAGGCCTTTTGATACTGATATCGGGGAAGCATCTGAGTGCACTGTGTGTTCTCAATATACAAAATTAATGAAAGGAGGCAAGCACATAGATGGAAGGAAACAAAGGTTTTCAAAGATAAAAAATGAAAATAATTCGAAGTCCATTGAAACTGTTGTACCAACACAAAGCCACCAACTGAAACTGTCGTCACCCTTATCATCAATCGACCAACAAGCACCTACAGAAATGAAGATATTGTTCAACAATATTCTAAGGAAATGAAAGAGCTGTCACAAAATGTCAGAAGCAGAATTGGTAATGAATGTGGGATGAAGAGAAGGGTGTGTATAAATAAAAAGTATGGAGTAGCTGTTCAGAAAAGGTTAGGCATTAGCTATGGCTAAATGCATCCCCAGAGGCGATTGTCAAATAAATGTGGCGTCACATTTGAGAGTCAAAGACATCATAGAAAAGAAATAGAAAGTCTCATACCTTATGATTTATTCACAATCACAAACAAATCATTTACATTTAAGGATGAACACACTTGGATGGTTACCAAAGACATGGACTTTTGACTTGGCATGACAATAGTCCACAGACAGAAATCTGGGTAAAGCTCAGTGGGGATCATGGTAAAGGGTCTTTTAAATTATCTTTACAAATTGTTAGTATTGCCAATCCAAATTCTAAGCAAATGACCATTTTGATCGGCACAGCATACATAAAGGACTCTCATCAAAACCTAAGTCTTGTCTTTGATGAGTTTAGAGAGCGGATAAAAACCCTCAACGAAAGTCAATAGGAAAGCAAAAATATTAAAGTTTTTCTTTGCAGGGACTATTGTTTCATGGCATCAATATACGGAATCTCTGACCCTGCAGGCAAACATCCGTGTCTTTGGTGCCACAAATCAGTTGGACAAATGAAAAAGGCCAGCCAACATCAACCTCCATCAAGACCCAGAACTACAACTTCTTTGGAGAGGGATTTTCAAACATTCTGCACTCTACGAAAAAACAATAAGAAGAATGAGTCAGACTTTATTAATAATGTTGTCAATAAAACTCTTGTACCGTAGCATTGATGGAAGTCCTTACCATGCCTTGATGAGCCTGACAATTCAAAACACTAAGAATCAATTGTAGCTCATCAAAATGGAGACCACAACGACATCAGATGCTTTGTTAATTTTGACACTGGAAACCAATTTGACACAACAAGATCAAATTTAGTAAGTATCGCAATGGGAAATGAAGCAAAATCCTTTGTAAACACCGACAGTGCTAGACAGATAGGAGAAGACATGTTGGATTGTATGACATCAACACTGGTTAGTCATGTTGCCTTCAAAAAACAAGATAAAGTAATGACAATGATAGAAGGAAGTGATTTCATCATATAGAAAAACACCCTCAAAATTGACCAAATGCTGTTATTTCAGACGCACGGCTGTGCAAAGAAATAACCCAGATGACATAATCAGAGTGTTCGAGGTTTGAGTTGAGCTGTGTTCCAGCTTCCTTGTTCAATAGTTCAGGTTTAGTGATCTCAGCAGTGAAATCACAGTTGGATAAGGTCTTGTGGAAACGGGTAATGACTTCAGATGATGTCAACGTTGGAATATAAACACATCTTTATTATTTTCCAATGAATGTGCATGTAACCATCATTAAGTAGTGGTATCACTTAACATTATTGAATCCTTTTGTCATTACTCTTTTGTGTACAAAGCACTGTTTCACTAGTTCTGATGAATAAAAACTTCCCTCCTGTTCATTCAAAATGGTTATGCCTTAAATTCAATGTTTTCTGTAAAAGAAATGGCATCATCTAATGTAACAAAGTCAACATTCAATGTGTTATTGATGGTGATTCAGTGTTGCAGATTCAGATGGCCCTAAAGTGCCAGGTATCAGGAAATCTTTGAAATGTATGTAAAATTTGTAATGAGAAAATACCCAAGAAGTGTGAAATAATAGTCATTGATGGATACAACATCACACCCACAAAGGGCACTTCACATGTTAAAAGATGTACATCTGTGACAGCAAATATTGAAATCGACCCCAAAAACGTGTTCAATGTTTCCAAAGAATCTTTTTTTGGCAAGTAAACCAAACAAGGAAAATTGTCTTAGCTTATTAGGTAAGGAATTGACTAGGGCCAGAATGACTGTGCCTTGCAGCGTATGAAGCAGATACGCGAATCATAAGTGAAGCACTGTCATTGGCCAGGCAAAGAAATACTACACTGATAGGAGAAGACAGACCTTTTAGTTTTGTTGCAGCATGTTAATGAAAATCTTAAAGACATGTTCTTTCAAAATTTAAATCAAAAGATCTCCATGTGTGGATTATCAAAAAGGCACAAACAATTACAGGCAAGGTTGTATGTGGACATATTTTATTTCTACATGCATTTAGTGGCTGTGACCCCTTTTCAATAGGTATATGACAAGTCATAAAACAGTTTTAAAGGGATTTGAATTTCCAAAGGCAGCCTTGAATTTCTGGGGAACAAATATCAAAAGCGAAATTGTCAAGGTAGGTGAGGCAGCGATGGCTTCCCTTTTACTTTTTGGTGGAAACAGCTCAGCAACTTTAGACAAGCTGAGATATAGAAAATAGCTACAAAAATTGAGAAGCCCGACAAAGCCTATTCATCCATCATCCTTGCCACCAACGTCAACCTCATGTTTTCATCCCTTTCAAAGGAAACTTCAGATGGAGATATGGAGTTTCTTGTACGATGAATTTCACATTGATCCTTCAGACTGGGATTGGAACTTGACTGACGGTAAGCTGTTCCCAATCTAGACTGACAAGCCACCAGCTCAAGAAGAATTGATATGTTTAATTGCATGTAAGGGTAAGACAGATTGTGGCTCACTACAATTCCCTTGTAAAAAGCATGGACTAAACTGCATCATGATGACTTGCGTTTGCCAAGGAGAGTCTTGTACCAATGTCACAAAATATTCAAGTGTACAAGAGATGAGGATGATGACTAATAAACAACATTCTGTTGAGTTGAATATGACATGACACATGATTCAAAATACTGCAGGCACGTGTGCATATTTGCCTGTGAATGTTAATCAAATGAACTGGATTCCTTTTTCAATGTAAGAGGGACTACGAGTCAGACAAAGCCTATTCATCCATCATCCTTGCCACCAACGTCAACCTCATGTCGTTTTCATTCCTTTCATGAGAAACTTCAGATGCAGATATTGAGCATATTTGTCTGTGAATGTTAAGCAAATTAACTGGATTCCTTTTTGAATGTAAGAAGGACTAGGGCAGCATAAATAAATGTGTTTACTATTGATAAGGTAATTTATGGAAGAACGGAAAAACGAATGAATTAAAAAGCCATTACATACATACATTTTCTCTTGAAAAATGACAAATATAGCTATTAGACCTTCGACCAATACGGTAACAAATTTTTCGCCTGAAGAGATTTAAAAATAAATGGACGTACTTCATGTAATGTGAACATTATGTATACTCTTGATGAACTCCTTTGGCAGTGGGAAGTTTGTGTTAATATATTCATATTTTCGAACACATGTATACTATATGCCACAAAAGATATCAACAAAGCCAAAACCAACGAGGCCAAGCTGCAAATACGACTAGGAGAGCCTTGAAAAGGCGGTGAAGACCATCATGACTAAAACTAAAACCATGGTCTATTCAGCAGGCTGCAATTGCATTCTCAGTCCCCAGATCAACACTGATGAACAAGAAAGCCAGAAAATACCCTATGAAGCAGGACCCATACACTGTCCTTTCTGCCATTGAAGACAAATTGATGAAGTGGATGGTGGTGTGTGCCAGGAGGGCGGAGGGGAAGGATAAGGAGTCTGTCTTGTGGTCCAAGCTATTCTGAATGAAGAGGGCTTGCATACAAATTTGAAAAACAGAGATCCCTAGTCTTGAATGTGCTTCTAGTGAAAAGAGTGGATGTTGTGAGGAGTGGCTAATGTAAAAAGTAAAACATTGTTTTTACGTTATGTAGGCCTAGTTACCGAAGTAAACGTTTCAACAATCTTTTTGAAAATGCACATGCCCTAATTTTCCACAGGGAACATATTCTCAATTTTCTGAAAAATTATTGTAATAAGTTGAATCTAAAACCTAAAAAGGAACTGCCAGACACTCCTTCCGCTAGATGTGCAGAGCGATGAGTGGAAAGCCATCATAACTATATGTGCATCAACACATAGCAATAAACTATTTATTATGGCTGAACAACAGGTAACAGAGCAAATTTGCAATGGCACATTTTTGGAAGCCTTTGAAAGCTCACCAGATAAGCTTGACAAAACCCTGTCATTTCGTCATTCAGATTCCCATATGGTGAAAGCCTCACTGGGGGAGAATACCTTCAAAGGTTGCGGGCAGAGGCACCCAAGAAAAAGGCTGTCCCTGCAGATTCCTAATTCCTAACCCTAAGGTGACAAAATTTCAAAAGGAAAAGGCAGGAAACGAAGGCATCATGAGGACTCAGAGGATAGTGACGACACAGAAAATGAAATCTGTCCTGACTGTTACACCTTTGGAAGTGGGTGTGCCATGACCTGTGTTTTTCATGGTTCCATGTGAGATGTACAGATATTACTTCAGGTGAATTTGCCAAAAAAAAAACATAATTGGCCAGAAATAGTAGACCCGAATATCAGTATCGAGATTTTTCTTTCCACCAAGCCTTCCACGCATAATTGTCGTAGGCTTAGTCTGCTCAAAAAGTATAGGCCTTCAATTCTGTTTCCACATTTATTACATCCAGTGAAAGTTTAATTAGTCAATACCTTTCGGTTGATTTTTTCTGATTTTTTGTTTCCATGTGTTCCCCACTAGAGATTTTAGTGAGTGATGTAATTGTTTCCATATGCATTACATCCAGTGAAAGTTTACTTAATCAACATCTTTCAGTTGATCATTTTTTCTGTCTCCATGTGACTCATTGACAGCCATTATACACTACTATTCACTTCTCTCTTGTATCTCATGGAAATTTTGTTTTGTCGTACTGATTTGTAAAGAATGGAAGCACATACAAAAGATTCACAAATTTTGAGTGTAAATGGTTTGTGCCAAACACGTGGACGGAACATATGGCCACAAAAATGAAGACTTGAAAAGCTTCGTCCATCAAAATGTGTTGATTTTGCGACGGATATCTTTTTAACTTTCGGCATATCAATGGCAGATAACAAATGTAGCATGCATTCACCATACATCTGTGCGAGCTGTGTCAAAAAGATTAAAGTCATGAAAACCCGAAAGCAACAATGGAAAATTCTTAATGCCTGTCAGTTGGCTAAGGAGCGCTCAAGGCTTTGGACAACTTACAGGCTGGAAATTCCATCAAATGACTGCCCATTCTGCGTTCAATTCAAAACAGTGAAAAGTGGAAGTAAAAACATTGCAAGGGTGTTTTTTTCCTGAAAAACACACCTCAGTCAAACAGTTATTAGACAGGAACAAGTTTCTGAACAATCACAAACTGAGTACACAAGAACAGGCAGTGCCCGACAGCACGTACAGTCATAACACAGATTGTTCAGTAATCTTATTAAATGATTCTGACACAATTCTGGAATGGCATTATTTTGCATTGCATTTGCAGCGTGGCCGAAAAAAAAGAAGCAAAAACCACAAAAATTCTCTTAATAGCATTGCGGTTGCAAAATCTGGAGCTTTTTGCAATTTTTTGTTAAATTCTTGCATTGCATAAAATATGTATCGGTACACTTCATACATGATACAATTTGTATAAACTATGTAAGCTCTCCATCTCCCTTTTCTCCTCATTCATTTTCATGATGGTGATTATGGTTCCTCCTCCAAGTGAGTTGAACGGCACAGCAGACTAGCATTAGTACCGGAGAAGGAGGTAAAACGCCGCCTTCGAGATTTGGGTCCAGCAGCCCTGAAGTATTCACCAACAAACATTACCAATCTTGAATATTTTTGGAACTATGCCTTTGAGACAGTTCCAAATCTAACTGAATGTGCAAGACAATACATATATGCCACAGTGACTCTGCTAATGCAGAAAGGAGCTTTTCTTTATACAATCTGGTACTTTCAGAGAGGCACCGGAGACTGTCACAAGTCTCGTTGAGACAACTTGTATTTTTATATTATAACAGCTTTGTTGGGATAGATTTTTAAAAATAAATCTTATAGGCTTTTTGAAAATGACCATTCCTCCAGTAAATCCATCTCTACTAATTATTCAATGTCACTACACCTTTCTCTTTCATGAACTTATTGTGTTTTCTAAATAGGAAAATTAATCCCAATTTTTTGCAAAATTTGTGGTTTTTCCTTGCAAAATTTGGGATTTTTTTTTTTTTTGCACAAAAAAACCCCATGCCAGACAATATAGACATATATGAAGATAATACAGGGGCAATTAAAACAAACACCTACGGTTTAAGAGATTATGGGGACAGTCACTAAAACACAAACAATCCACCACACTGCACTGCATTAGGGCTCAATTCATCTGAATGTATGAGCACTTCAATTGCCACTTCAACAACTTCCAAACCCAGTAAAACAAGAAGAGATAGTAGTGTACAACATAGTCAGCATTCAAAAAAGACATTGTTTTTTAATTCATCAACATCACCAATATGGGCATTAAATAATTAAGAGTAAAACACAAATGGCCTCTCGCTCTGCGTTTTACCAAAGGAAGCTGAAGGAGGAGAATATGGTAGCATATGAGGATTACTTGTGAAAGCAGAGAGGTGGCCAAGGCAAGGAGGGAAGCAAAGAATGGGGAGCCAATGACGAGAGCAAAGGAACTGGAATTACAAGCCCGCAGAGCGACACAGGCATGTTCACCATATTAAAAATAATTCTTATCATAGATATTACATGTGAATGGAACTCCTTTTGCCTTATTGTCCTTTAGGATCAGTCAGGCCAAATACAGGGCACAGAACAAGATAGAAGGACAAAAGGGCAGGGAAAGAGCGGGTGGGCCTGTCCTCGGCACAAAACTAAATAGATAGACGAAAGGGCAATGAAAGAGCGGGTGGACCTATCCTCCATGCAACCCCTCGTGCAAATGCCCATGCAATGAGACCAGAGGAGAAAGGTGCTCACTATGCCAGGTATGATGCTTCTGTAGATATAGTCTTTATTTCGTTCCGTCAATAATCTCGTGTCAATATGTAAATCTTTTTTTGGGGTTTTTTTTTTGATTTTTGTTTTTTTTTTTGCTCAGATTTGGAAACATGGTACATATGGTCCTGTTAAACTGAATTGAACGTTTGATTGAGAGCTTTTTTTTCCTGTTAAAGAAATTTAGTATTTTTGTTAATTGTAATTTATATACTAGGACACAATAAAGGAATTCGATAAATGAAGTGTATATTAATCAATCAGTAAAGAGATAATAAAGAAAAATGAAACAATGGATAAACAGATATATAGTAAATGAATAAATGAATTTTTAAAAATTTATAAATAAAAAATAAAGCATAAATAAATATAAAAATCCCTATAATGCGGCTGATCTCCAGATAACTGTCACTAGGCACCACATTCCTACCCGGGAAAGGCCCGGTTATCCAGACCCTTCCTCCAGAGCAGATGTTTGGTACCTAGCCTCAAAGTTGCATTAGCACAACACTGACCCACGGCCGAATCCGTGCCATAGAAATATGCCTTATAAGGACAGTGCCGCTTATACCTACATTCCTGCTTGGGCTTGATCTGGCCGACAAGACAAAATCCGCCCGCGGCAGATGTATAATATATGGACAAATTAATTTGCTAGAAGAAAAATAAAATAGATAAATAAATCCATGAATAAATGAAGAGAGTAAGAGAGAAAGAAGGAATTTAATGAAATAATATTCATCCGACATAAATAGCAGCACGACTGTGAAGTGAAAGGTTTATTTAATGCTAATTGATCAAAACATTCCAGTTTTTACATTCGACCAAAACCAAGGTGGTAAAAAATCGTTTCCCTCATCATTGCCTTTTGTTTTGTTTGTTTGTTATATAGTTATCATTAAAAAATTTTTTTTTTAAATTTTCTTTTTCTTTTTTAGTGATTGTGTGTGTGCTTATTATTAAGCATCATCGTCATTGCCTTTTTTTGTTGTTATACAATTATCATTATTAAAAAAAAATTATTTTTGTTTTATTTCTTTTCTTTTTTTAGTGAGTGTGTGTGCTTATTATTAAATATCCTGTAGATTACTAAATTCCGCATTTTTGCATTGTATTCAAATAAATAAATTATGTTACCCCCGCCCCCATATTTCAATTTGGATATTGTCCTTTTTGCAACCAAAATAATTTTGTTGATATCATTTAGTTCCTTTTGAGTAAATCCGTCTGCTTCTACTACTCCTAAAACGATTTTTTGGTGTCCAATAGAAAAGAATGTTGATATTTATTATATGTATTCTTTATTCAGTGTTCTGCCATAAGGTCTTTATTCTTATGGGCCAAAAGAAGGTTCAATATAATCCTTCTCTTTGCAAACACATTTCAGATTGATGTATACCCATTCTTTTCAACATGATATTAGTGGGGTAGAT
Source organism: Goniobranchus coi (assembly GCA_025762795.1). Taxonomy (NCBI): domain Eukaryota; kingdom Metazoa; phylum Mollusca; class Gastropoda; order Nudibranchia; family Chromodorididae; genus Goniobranchus; species Goniobranchus coi. The sequence goes on from JAOXJN010421538.1 coordinate 8,888, forward strand.
GTTATTCAAAATTTTCCAATGTAACAGTCTGAACCTAGTTTCTTGAGTAGATCGAGTAGCTACAGTCCAGCGGTTAGGTGAAATGCTAATTAGAAATTTTCGATGCCACAGTTGATCTACATATGATTTCTCCTGCACAGCTATTAGTTTCGAAAACCCTTTCCTTCCAATATTTCCCAAAGGCGCATCTCTAAAGGACATGCTTGAAAGTTGTGGAGTTATCGGGTCTGTTTGAAGCCTGATTTTTGGAATTGAGTTACGAATTATCCAATATTGGAAATAAGAATTAGGAGTATTTCCAAATTGTAAAATAAATTCATTATATTTAAGTATATTTTTGTCCTCACAAACGTCCTTCACAAAACTCGGTCCCTTTCTCACCAATTGTTCATCAAAAATTACTTTTCCCAAGTGGTCTTTTACTTTCAAAATTAAATTTTTTTGTATCCATACCTCAATTGCTCTTCTCCAAAAATGATTTTGAATGAGGGATATCCCTTTAAGAGAGGCACTTGATGTGAACACGTTAAACCCCCCTACAGGATTTAGTGCCTTTTCTGGCATATACCTTGTGGCTATTTCTGTGCTTGTTGTCACTTTTTCTATCCATGACAGAAGAAAGGCCTCTCGTCTTTCAAATATGTTTAACTTCTTCAATCCACCTTTTTCCATTGGACTGCACATTACTGCCCTCTTGACTTTTTCAAAAGCTTTTTTGTTTGAAAATCTTTTACGCCAAATGAATCTAAAGAAGGTTCTATTTAAGGCCTGTAATGCATGAGTTGGAATTCCAATACTCTGCATCACAAATGTTAATTGACTTAGAGCGAATGTCTTTATGATATGTATTTTACCTATTATTGATAAATTTCTTCTTGACCATGAGTTCAAAAGATGTTCTATCGTATCCAATTGTTTCTCTCAGTTTTTTGATACTGTATCTGTTGACCTGTCATTCCTGAAGAATATTCCTAGAATTTTCAACTCATCTTCAAACTTGATATTCATTTCTCTGCAATCAAAGAAAGTATGTTCCTTATTCAGTCCCATTGCAAAAGATTTAGCTTTGTTTAGCTCAAGACCAGAAAACAGTGCAAAATTCTCTACTTTTGTCAACTCTACTTTCATATCTTCGGAGTTTCTTAAGCATAAAGTTATATCATCTGCATAAAGTTTAATTTTATCTGTTACTCACTGTTAAACATATCAATACCATTAATATGTACGTCTTGTCTGATACTTGTTGCCAGAATTTCGATTGCAACTACAAAGAGCAAAAGTGATACCGTACATCTCGCCTGCCACCTCTATCAACTAGTCCGATGATATATAACCGGCATTCTTTATACTAGCTGTTCTTTGAGCATTCAGGGTTGATATACATTTTTGGAATTTATTTCCAAACGCGAATCGTCTGAACGTCTCCATTATATATGAAGAGGATATTGTGTCAAAGGCTTTTCTTAAGTCCAAGGACAAGGGAATACACTTTTCCTTTAAATCTCTGCCAGCTTCTAAGATATCATCTATTTCCCGAATCATTTCAGCAATATTTCTTTCTTTAACGAAACCATTTTGGTTTCCATGTACTATATTTTCCACTACCGTTGCTAATCTCCTCGCAAGTGCCTTTGCTAAAATCTTATAGTCAGTATTCGTCAAGGTTATAGGTCTCCAATTATTGATGTTATCCCTTTCTTTGCCTTTGTGTAGAAGACTTATAACCCCTAATCGCTGAGAAGAGGACATAAAGCCTCTTTGGAAACTGAATTTGTAGGACTCCATTAGAGATCGTTTAATCATTGGCCAAAACATTTTATAAAATTCTGTTGGAAGTCCATCCATACCAGGAGCAGATCCGTTCTTCCTGCTTTTAAGAGCTTATGCTATTTCGTTTTCTGTTATATCCTCGTCACACTCTTCTTTATCCTCATTTGTTATTTGAGGAATGTTAAGGTGTTGAGTAAATCCATTCGCTCTATTTATTATATGATCTGCGTTTTTATTTTCCGAATATAGTTCTGCGTAAAGGTTTCGAATATGATTAACTGTTTCTAATGGCCGATGTGGTATTTGGTTGTCGTCAGATTTGATCTCATATATTATAGTGTTGTCTTTTGACCTCATTCTTTCTCAAGTGGGAAAAAAATTAGGGGACTTTTTTCACCTTCTCCTATCCATTTTATTACGGACTTAATTTGTGCCCATCTTGTCTCCTGTATTTGGAGGATCTCAAATTCCTTCAACACTTTGAATAGTACTGTCTTAAGGTCTTCCTGTTCAGGGTATTTACCTCTTTCATTTTCAACTTCTTGCATTTTTTGAAGGAGCAGAGATTTTCTATTAAGCGATTTCAATTTTACATATCTCCCATATTGTTGGCTAACCTCAGTGACTTCTCTGTTTAGGATTTCCCATTTATCGTGTGGATTTAATTCACTATTAGAAGAAATAGCATGGGCAATTGTATCATTTATTAATCGCACATAGTCTGCATTCTTGAGTAAACTTGTATTCATCTTATAGTAAGAAGGACGGTGGGAAAAGGGTGTTGTATTTATAATGGCTTCCACAGATCTGTGATCTGAAAATCCCTTACTACGTACTTCGGTCTTTTGAATTTATGAGAATAACGCATCATTACCAAATATGTAGTCCAGTCTTCTAGCGATATAAGGTGTGTTCCTGAAACATGTGTAAATCTTTTCATCTTGATGGGCATCTCTCCATACATCTGTTAAATTTTAATCCTGGATCATCCCTCGGAATACACGGGATATTCTCTTGCCTGTGTTTTCCTCCTTCTACTATGTCCAGGTTGTTATCCAGTAGGCAATTGAAATCTCCCATTATACGTATCTTTTGGCCCTCATGTATTCCTGAGATGTTGTTTATTTTTTCTCTAATACTATTGAAGAACACTGTCCTCTCCCTTGGCACACAAGGAACATAAACGTTACATACATACATTTTTCCTCCCTAACTCTGCAGCTTGATAAAATTATCCTTTGATCCATTTCTTCCAATTGAAACTCATTTTGGTGAAACTTTTTACTAAACAAGGGGACTGGGTATCAGCCGCAATATATGGATTTTATTATTATTATTATTATTATTATTATTATTATTATTATTATTATTATTATTATTATTATTATTATTAT
>JAOXJN010422647.1:0-12048 GCA_025762795.1 Goniobranchus coi
CCAGGTCCTGAAAAAGAAAAGAACAAAAAATTACTGTATGAAGATCAAGTTCGTATGACGTATGACATAAGTGTCTAAAGATGAGGAAGTGAAAAATGGACGTCAATTGACGAAATGATAATACATGAAAACATCCGAACCATTTTCTAACAACGCCACAAGAGTAATCTTTCTCTCATGGTCTAAAGTGGAAGAACTTATCGAGTTGGAGCCCGTGTAAAATCTGATTTGGGGCACGGTTTTGTGCCTGTGGACCTCGTTAAAAAAATCAGTGACAGGGATTACAGAAACTTCAGAAATATGTCTGAAATTGAAGTTTATACTAACAAAACATTCACTTCGGATAGGATATAAACACATACAAAATTCGGATAGAACATACAAACAAACATTCACTTCGGATGGAACATATCTAAATAATAATAAAATAAAAATCCCAACACAGAAAGAATAAGCCACGAAAAAGAAAAAGTCCCAAAACTGGGAGGAATATCGTAGGAATTTGCAGAGTCAGAATAAAAAACACAACATTTAGAAATGAAGAAATTGACAGGGTAACCTATACGTGGCGCGTTTAAGAGACAATAGATGGACGAAGAGATGTATGGAATGGCACCAGGTATGGGTCATGGGTTGAAAGACGGACAAAAAAAAAAAAGATGGCGGGACGACATTCAACAACCCTCTAGACCCACATGACGACGAGAGACTAATAACAGGCAAGAATGGAAAGACCTGGCAGATGCCTACTTCCAACAATGGAAGGACATAGCCCTGACTTCAAGACTACAACAGAAAAACTGAATGGATATAAAAAAGAGCTTTTATGTAGCGCAATGTCCACGTCATGTGCTCAAAGCGCTTTACAAAGGGTCCCTAATCAACACAAAGGGTCCCTAATCAACAGCAATGCATGCAATGAAGGACGAAACAGCATCCTGTTAGGCCGAAGATACACTAAGCGCTTCCGACTGTTGTCTTCAAATTGAAGACGGTTGAAGGACTCAAAACTCTGAATATACTGCGTAGCCGTTTGTCGCCATCTTCATACCAATAATAATTACACATTTGTTATCATTGAAAAACTAGAAATTCTGCTCAGTTCTGGCCTAGAAATGTGGTCGCTCGATTAAAATATGAAATCAGATTTTCTGTATGATCAACCATTAAAAAGATATTTTGAAGTGAAAAATGACCCCACTAAGCTCAGTGACGTCATGGTGGTGGCGAACTTCGTTCAGCGACTTCGAGCACGAATACCTTCCTGTCCGTCTGACGGACTGAAGTGCAACATGCTACACTTCAATCCGGCTGACTGCGAACAGTACAAGTTGGAATCAGTATATGACTCATTGCAAAATAAGGAAAAGAACAAGACCTATCTACAAAAAACGATCCAGTGCAGCAAGAGCTTTTATGAAATAGGGCATTCAAGACACTCAAAGTGTAGAAGAGGTTTGGATTTACATCTTCAAAAGTTTTGGTGTCTCGTCGTTACGCCATCTTTATGTAATTCCAAAAAAAGCTCACAAACTGAAGAATAAAATTGCTCTAAAAACCTGTCATGAGATATGCGCCCTATTTACGGCTCTACAATTCACCTTAAAGAGTTCAAAACATGCCCCGAGTGACCTAAATCAACCGAAAGAAAATCAAAAATTTAATTTATTTCCAATTTAACAAAAATAAAATGTTCAAAATGATACTTTGAAGAAGATAATCTTGTATTACTCATGCCTCACTTTTGCTGTCCAATTTCTTATAAAAGTAAAAATCCGAGAAAAGCAACATATTTTTCAAAGAAGTAAAAACTTTCAGTTAAAAAATACGCTCTGTTGTACAAAAATACACCTGAAGTTGTTTCATTCACTTTGACGGTGTCAAAGAATGAAAATAGAATATTTAATTACCAAATCTTTGAAATGCTGTCCAACTATTGAGGACAAGTAAAATGAAATATATCTAAATTGTGTGTGGATCATTATCCTACTTTGATATTAGCAATATGACTTGTACACGTTTCCTACATTTCAACCTTACACGAAAAAGCACAGCGACAAGAAATAAAAGTTCGAAAAATTATTTTCGTTTTACTCGTGACCGCTTGAGGAATGAGACGACGCTTCGCGCTGCCCACTTGGCCTACTTTGTTGTCTTGTTGTTCCACTGAGGCCAAGTAACAGTTTCGAGCGGAGAAGAGATTTTCCCGTTACAAAGATTTCTCATAATATCAGCATCATCCAAAAAGGTAAGTTTTCACTTGACTTCTATTTTCTGTGCGCATTTTTCTAGTCTGAATGTTATATCGAAAGCAATTAAAATTACTTGTTCGTCATCAATCGGCCTGGACCACCATTGTTAGCCGTCCACTGAGGTCAAGTAACAGTTTTGAAAGTAGACCAAGGTTTAAGCACTGAATTATTTAATCTCTTTTCTATTAACCGGCTAGGTGAGCCTATGAAAATATACTTTTAAGTTAAAATTTACAGACAATTTACAATGTAGATCTAATTCATGAGTCGTTTTACTCAACCTCGAAATCGTAGCAAGACATGAAGCATAGAACTAACTGTGCTGTCCAGTGTGTTGAGTGAGGGCCGAGTAACGGTAACGGTCGACACAAGAGACTACAGCCTTTGTGGCATCAACATATTATGGTAGATAATGCAAAGCCTAGGTACATTTTACTCATAATATGTTTTTGTATTTCATTTAAAAATTGTTATTCATGATTTGAAGTATTTTACTTGACTTGTTCCTCAACAATAACCAAGGACAGCCATTACTTGACAGTCAACTGAGGCCAAGTAAAACTTTTCGAAGCCAGATCTAAATTTACGTAAATAATAATGCTATGAATGTTAATATCGAATAACTATGAAACAAGACTAAATTATTGCGTTTACCTTAGAGTTATTGTTGGTGTTTAATTTAAACAAGTGCTAACCTATTTTACTTTGCTTCATATCACCACAGGACATTCCTTAGAGATCTGAATGTGTTGTCCACTGTGTCAAGTGAAGGCCAAGTAAGAGAACCGATTGCCACAAGAAACCAGACTCATTATTCTGGCTCTTAGTAGTCTTAGTTAATCAAAAATGGTGAGTTTATCTTGAATAGCATTCATCTATTCTCAAATGAATGTTTTCTGCTTTACTTGAAGTATTTTATTTAACTTGTTCCTCAACAGCAAACAAGGACAGCCATTGTTCTACAGTCCATTGAAGCCAAGTGATAATTCTGTAAGCTAGATCTAACTTTACACAAACCATTGTTTAGATGTCTCTCTTCCACAACACTTTCAAACAAGACTAACTTATATGAGTTACTCTTAGAGTTATTATTGATGTTTAATTTAAACAAGAGTTAACTCATTTTACTTTGCTTCATCATCAACACAGGACATTCCTTCTAGATCTAAATGTGTTGTCCTCTCTGTCAAGTGAAACCAAGTAAGAGAAAAGATTGCCACAAGAAGCCAGACTCATCATTCCTGTTCTTAATTAATCAAAAATGGTGAGTTTATCTTGAATAGCATTCTTCTATTCTCAAATAAATATTTTCTGCTTTATTTGAAGTATTTTATTTAACTTGTCCTCATCGACAAACAAGGACAGTCATTGTTCTACGGTCCATCAAAGCCAAGTAATAATATTCGAAGCTATATCTTACTTTACGCAAATAATTCAATCACTCTTTATCATTCCATACTATTTTGAAACAAACTTGACTTATTTAGTTTATCTTAGAGTTATTAATTATGTTTTATATATATATAAACAATAGCTTTATTCATTTTACTTTGCTTCAACATCAAGACAGGACACCTCCTCTAGATTCTAATGTATTCTCTGCTGTATCGAAGGAGGGCTGTGTCACCGCGATGGTTGACAGCCAAATTATTATTTTTATATATATATGTTGCTTTACGTGTTAAATGCAACATTTAAAGATTTGTTGAACTCAACGGCTACCGTAAGAAATCAGATTCAAGAATCAGGGGTTTATGCTAAATAGCCTAATTATTATTTTTATATCGACAGCTGAGAGCAAGAATCGATTATCTCTTATTTTGGCCGAAACAGAGTTAAAAACATAGTCTAGGTATTTACCCACTTTTTCACCTCAAGAAATATTAAGGGCCCATCGTGTGTACATTTCCATATTGAACAATGAAAAATAAATTGTTAGCAAAGCAATGAATTTTGCAAAAAAAATTTTTTTTTTTTTACCTTTTTCTCGAAAGTACAAAAAGTGGAGATAATTGTTTCTTGTTCTCATCCGTCCATATTTTAGTTTGTGCGGTAAAGGCAACATAATGAAAAGATTTGTTAAACTCAACCATTGCCATAAGAAATCATATTCAAGAATGGTGTGTTTATGCTACATGACTTTTAATTATTATTTTTATATTTAAGTTTGTGTGTTGAAGGCAATATTTAAAGATTTGTTGAACCGCCATTGGATCCAATTATCTAATTTGTTTTTGTACATGTACCACATTTGTATAGTTATGAGAACATTTATCACACTCTTTTACACACACCATACCGTGGTTCCTTCTCTTTCCTGAGGTTGGATGCCATGACTCTCCATCTTCTTCTGTCTCAGACAAGTTCGTTACATTAGTTGATCTTCCTCGATGTGTCTTCCTCGATGTTCTGTTGCCAGGTTTTAATTTTTCGTCCTCTTCCCCTTTTCCCATTTACTTTACCCTCCAGGATCTGCTTTTGAATTGTTTCATGTCTTTTTATATGACCGTTGAACCCCAGTCTTCTTTGTTTGATAGTCTTCAAGAGTTCTTTCTGTCTCAATCCAGCGTTTTCAAAATTTCTTGATTGGTTTTCTTCTCTTTCCACGATGTTTTTGTGATTATTCGAAAAAGCCTCATTTCAAATGCATTCGTTTTTTGACTTTGGCTGTCAGAGTCCATGTTTCGCACCCATATAGAAATATTGACCAGCTATAGCATTTGTTCGGTCATAGTCTTGTTGAAGCTGATATTCCTGTTTGTAAGAATTTTATTTAATTTTGCGAAACTTGCTTTTGCTATTCCAATCCTTCGTTTTACTTCTGATTCATTTCTTCCATCTTCTGTTATAATCCGTCCAAGGTGGATACAAAACTCTTGACCTGTTCTAGGGCATTCTGATTTATCTTTAAATTAATTTGTGGAACTTCTGTTCTGTTGGAAATGAACATACTTTTAGTTTTCTTCATGTTCATTAAGAGTCTGTATTTCTCACTCTCTTCCTTTACACACCATAAAGTGATCTATTTTACAGTAAATGTGTAGATGGATGGGTACTTTGAAATAGGGAACCATGACTGGTGAATTAATGGTAATAGTAATACAGTAGATTAATACCGATATAATATTCTTTTCCTTTAGGATTCTACAAATGAGCAAAATACAGATACCATTAAACATAGCATGGAATTGCGACATATTGTACTGGACTTCAAAAGCAAGAGGCCTGAGAGGAAGAGTGGGGCATTCTACCAGAATGAATACCGAGAAAGGCTGAAGTCGGATCCTCAAAAATGGGATGATTTTAAACAGCGACAAAAAGAGTACATGAAAGCATACCTCAGCAATATGACAGATACGGAACGACAAGCACGACGGGAGAAAAAAAGCCAACGGCAAAGAGAGTTGAGGTGAGATTTATTTCCCTTCACTTTCCTAGGCATTGATGCTTTTCATGTTACTTGGTAATAATAGACCTCAGCTCAGTCCTTGTTAATACGCAAATCCATTTTAGGACTACAGCAATGTGCCTTATTTTGTGTCCTTCCTCTAATGTTACTCTATGCAATATTACATAATAGACCTTAGTTGTGTTCCTTTTTCTCAGTTTGAGTTTTCCTGAAGAATGGCAATCCTGGGCAATGTCGCATTTCCTTCAGAGCATTTGGCATAGGCTGAATTGATTGAATACTTAATGATGTTGAAATGAATAAACTAGTAAATAAATTTTAAGATGTTTCTTAAAGACAACTCATTGTGGCAACCAGTACCATTTCTGCATGATTATAATTTAGAAGTGTAGGTTTTGGTCATTTTTCACTTCCCTATAACATTTTATCAGTATAATAATCTTTGTAATGAAAACAAAACTTGGCGATGAGTTCATCACAACTTTGACCTAAATGATTCTTTACGTATTTTGACTTATTTCAGGTGGCAAAAGAAAGAAGCAAAAGAACGTGAACAGTGTCAACCATGTTTAGAGAAACAACCCCCCAAAAAGAAGACAAGAAAGGTTGTGCAGGAATCAAGGACTTACTGGAGGGAGAGAAAACGGATTCAGAGAGCGTCTATGACCACAGAGGAAAGAGCAGCTGTAAACAAAAGAGAGAATGAGAGACGCAAAGAGAAAAGATTGGCCTCTCTACCTCTTCCACCGTCTGCGTCAGGCCTGATGACTACACCTCATTGCACCCTTTCATCGTGTCTCCAACCTCTTGCTTCCTCTACACCGTGTGTGGATTTAAATCAGGGCTCAACGTCTGATTCTGTAACTAGCACTGTATGGAACATTACAAAAGAGTCAACCCTGCCTGTGCCAGTTCCCTGCACTCCATCTCCAACCAAGTGTGCCAAGTACAAAGCACTTTCCAGGGTAAAGAAAGTTTTACCCAAGGCAAGAAGTTCTAAGCTTTATATTATGAAGCAATTATTGAAATCCTGTTCTCCTAGAAGTAGGAAATGTCTTGTCGATATCGTTAAGTCCTGCCAAGGAGAATCCATCCCCCAAACAGCTAAGGTTCAGAAAAAAAGGCAGAGAAAGGATACTCTCATTAAACAACAGATTGTATCCTTTTACGATCATGTTGCGGTGAGTATTCCTGACAAAAGGTTTTACTCAAAACGTCTGAAGGCACAGAGAAAAGTCCTTGATCGGCCCATTGCCCAGATCTATTCTGAATTTTTAAAAGCTCATCCAACTCAAAAAGTTTCAAAACGCAACTTTTTTAAATGCCGCCCTAAAAATATTTTAAAGATGAAAAGCATGAAGCTCAGACAATGTCTGTGTGAGACATGTGAGAACATGCAACTCATGTTTGAACCTCTTCATGCAGCGGGGTCCCCATATAAATATGCTACTGATGCAATGAAATTCACTCTTTGTCAATATAATGGGGACTGGGCTTCACTTGACTGCATTGAAAGGAAATGCAATAAGTGTGGCATTCAGTCCCTCCAAACAGAATTGATTGCAAAGTGTGATGTTACTGCACCAGTAACATATAAATATTGGGATCACGTTGCTGACGAAAAATGCAAAGGTAAGAAAACCAAACTTGTGAGAAAGGATTGTTCATTTGATGAACTGATCTCTAATTTTCTTTCCCATATGGAAATGTTTAGTTTGCACAAGTTTACTGATAAATGGCAACGAGATCAATTTAATTTGCTTAAAAAATCCCTCCCCTCTGACTGCATTCTTATGGTTTTAGATTTTGCAGAAAATTACACTTGCCATTATCAAAACCAAGCCCAATCCGCTTATTATGGATTGGATCAAGTAACTATCCACCCTGTAGTTATTTACACTCATTGTCCCCAGTGCTTGAAGAAGCAGACAAGATATAGGATATACATTTCAGATGATTTAAAACATGATGCTCATTTTGTTAATCATGTCTTGAATGATGCACTTCAATCATTGGATTCGAACGCCAATTTCTATATTTTCTCGGACAATTGCTGTTCTCAGTACAAATCCAGACTGCCTGTGTTTTATCACAGACAATTGGCCAAGAAATATCGCCTAGAGCGATGTTTCTTTGGGGAGAGACATGGGAAAAGTGAGTGCGACTCAAGTGGAGGAGTAGTAAAATCATTTCTTTCCCAGTCTGTTGCTTCTGGTCGAGCCACTCTCACCAATGCACAGGGAATTTTTGAGTATTTATCCCGCAATTTTCAGCTTTCTGACAACTGCTCACACTGTAGTACCAGTAGAACATTTCATTTGGTTAAAAGTGGCTCAGTTGATCGCTCAGTCACTACAGCTGATATTCCCCTTGTGAAAGGCATTAAAAAGGTACATTCTTTCAAGTTCCTTTTTGATGGAACCTTGGCAACAAGACAACTGTCCTGTTTTTGTGCTCAGTGCTTGTCAGGTTCTCATGAAACATGTACCTCAGCAAACATCCCAAACTTTAAGAGAACATCTTGGTTAAAAAAATCAATGATTGGCGCTAAAAGACGAAATGGTGAAGATCACAATATAGCTGAAGGTGATGTTCATGGAGAAGACCAAAATCCAAATGTTGTTGATGGTGAGATTCACGGAAAGGAAGATTTCGCTTTTTGTGAAGTTGCTGAAGATGCCAATATTGTCGTTCATGGAACGGACAATGTTGCTTGCCGTGAAGTTTGTGAAGAAAAAAATATTACTATTACTGGTGGTGAAAGTCATCAAAATGTTCATTGTGGTGAAGTTGATGGAAAGGCAGATATTACTGATGGGGTTTATCATGGAGAAGAGTTTTCTTGTTGTGAAGATGGTGGAGATAGAAATATTGCTGACAATGATGTTAGTGGAGACATCCCTTCTAGTCGTGAAGTTGGTGAAGAAAAAAATTTGGCTGATAAGGATTATGTCGCTTGTCTTGAAGTTTGTGAAGAAGAAAATACTTCTGGTGGTGACGGTCATCAAAATGTCCATTGGGGTGAAGTAGATGAAAATGAAAAGGCAGTTATTGCAGATGGGGGTTATCATGCAGAAGAGTTTCTTAATTGTGAAGATGGTGAAGATAGAAATATTGCTGATAATGATGTTTGTGGAGAAGTCTCTTCTAGTCATGAAGTTGGTGAAGAAAGAAATATGCCTGATAAGGATTATGTTCATGGAGAGGATCTTGCTCATTTTGAGATTCATGAAAATGCAAACATTGCAGATACTGATGCTCATGAAGGTATCAACTATGATAGTTTTAAGGTTAAAATAGATGAGTATTGTGCACAAAATGATGCGCCAAAGAAGCATGCAAGAAGAAAACTTTTTAGTGACCCCCTTTTCAACTCAGGACAAGACCTTTTCAGGGACTTCTACAGAGCTTTGGAAAGGTGCACTTCATTTAATAATATGCAAAAACTTTGCATGGAACAAAGTTTTGAACCTTTGTCGATAAAACCACAACAGCTGAAGTTAAATTTAGATTTTGAAGCTATGAGATTAGCTCCTCCAAATACTCCTCATGGCTATCTGCCAAATATCACCATTGGGGATGGTAACTGTGTTCCAAGGTCACTGAGTACCTTGATCTTTGGCACAGAAAAATGCCACATGGAAATTCGTTGCCGAATAATTCATGAACTTATCATGAACAAAAGCCTTTACCTGGATAAGGACTTTCTTTCAGAAGGCAGCCAAATTGATAGAAATTCCATAATTCCCAAGATGGTAACCCTTTCAGATGCTCTTCATGGTATCCATCTTTGTGATGTTGAAAGAGTATTTGAGGCTGAGGTTTTTAACACAAGGTTACTTGGGACATACCTTGGTCCATGGCATCTTCATGCAGCAGCTAACCTCCTAAAATGTGGAATCATATCCCTCTATCCACAATTGGGACCACCCCAAAATAGGGAATTGATGGCAAGGGCTTTTGTTCCACTTTCCTTTCATTACAAAGATCCATTATACATTTTATGGACTTCGTCTAGAAAGGACATGAAAAAAGAGCATTGGGTTGCCAACCATGTGGTCCCATTGGTTAAAATGTTTAAATAATTTTTTTTTTGCTACAAGTCTCCATTTATGCTTGCATATTTTTGATTCAAGAACAAAGTTTGCTGCCTAAATAACTAGTTCATGAGCATTTTTCTTTTATCTTGATCATCCATACGTTATCACTATATAATGTTTTCTCATGATTTTAATTTGGGTTGCCAACCATGTGTGCTCCCACTGGTTAAAATGTTTTTAGTGAAAATTGTCTGCTATAGTTCTCCATTCATGCTTGCATATTTTTGATTCGTTGACAAAGTTTGCCTTTAGAGATACATACTGCATGAGTATTTTTCTGTTATCTTGATTACCTGTTCATTTTGGCTGTACTTTATGTTCTCTCACTATTAATTATTAATCAAATTTATTTTCAACTTTTAAGCTTTATCTTGATATCTTGATTGCTTCAATCCGTTTCTCTAATGTCGATCAAAAAGCTTATGGATAATTTAGATTTGATGAAAGAATTGCTATTATATACTGAACTTTATTTTCAAGGGGAGTAAACCTTTCAAATTGATTTTTATCATTTTCACAATTATTGTCAGATCATCTGCTTGCTGTAATGAAATCAACCATTTTGCTTCTGTAACGAATATTTATGATTATTTGATACCTTTTTGAAGAAATGTGAAAAATAGCTTTGTCCGAAAAAAAAAGAAAAGGATTTTCAATTTTCAAGGGGAACAACTCTTCCTCATGGTATTTCACAAACCTGCTACACATCACTTTGTCTATTTTGACAGAATGTACAACTTATTTCTTAGATGAATTTTGGAAAGTCTGTACCTTTTAAACTTTTTTCATAAAACATGTTAAGAAAGAGAACATTTTAATTTCAAGGGGCATAACTACTGACTGTTTTAGATTTGATGTTTTCAAATCATTGTGGCTAATTTCAATTTTAAAGTATGCATTCTTTGACAGTTTTCAATAACCAATATTTTTTTAATAAACAGAACAAACAAGAAAATAACGTATTTTGTATGTTTTTTCATATAAGGGGAGATAACTGTGGTTCGAAAAAGTAAAGTATCAAACTTATGGGCATTTATCGATTACCCTAGGTTTCTCCTCCAGCATCAACAAGGAAATGTTATTGAAATATTGCTATTTCACTGAAAAACAAGTCTCACAGAAGCCTTTTTTGTCTTAAAATTGGATGTTCACGTCAAGGGGCATAACTCTCGCTGTATGTCACTAATTTTCTTTCCAATTGTAAAATTGGAATGGTCATACCCATGTCTACAAATTTTCTTCTTACAAACATCACCTATCTCTTACGGTAAACAAGCCATAGTCAATTCAAAATTGCATACATTCATGACAGATTTCAGCATCCTTATTTTGCAATGAGTCGATTGCACGTCGATCGAGGAGGCAGGGGAACGGTGGCTTCCGAGAAGTCAAACCTGGGAGAATTGCCACCATGGGGACCGTGCGCTCTTTTACTGTTTGTCACCAGGGGCGATACTGCGTGAAATTCTATAGTTCGGTGTCGCACTGCCAAGAACTCTTAGGTACCACAGCGCCCATGCTATCTGAGACCAGACCAGAGAAAAAGCCACGCACTAAGAAGACTGCGGGTCCCATAGCGCGTTTTAGAGGGAGCTCCGGTCTGGGGACTACGAGGATCCTCGATTAAAAAAAAAAAAGATAAAAGATTGCATTTATATAGCGATTTCCGCCGTTCTACGAACAGTCTCAAAGATCTTGCAGGCATACTGCATGGGGAGTATACAGTAAAGTTTAGCACATTCAGCGCAACAATACCAGCCTATTGCTAGGTAATCATTTTACACCTGAATCCAGTGAAGCAATAAGGGAACATTTGATTGCTTAAGGAAAAAAAAACCACCACAAGTCGTCGCTGGCGGGAATCGAACTCGGGACCTCCACGATCCCAAGACCAACGCCTTAACCCGACGGTCTTCAAGCCCCTGAACCACCCCAAGGCTTAACCTCCTCGGCAGGTGAGGGTTAGAGTGAAAACGAAAATAAATTTAAATGAAAAGATATTTCAGATGCATTAAAGGAAAGAAAGGACCATCGGTTTCGGGAATATGAGGAGAATATGCAAATAAGCCCTTCTTGTTATCAGGCGACGAATGAAAATTCCGTGACAACAAGTAAATAAACAGCCTTTGTCTCTCTGCTTTGTTGGGACAAGCCTTCATTTTATGGTAGAGATTTGATGACTAAGACATCGGATAAAGAGATACTGAGAAAAGATCAGAGAGAGAGAGAGAGAGAGAGAGAGAGAGAGAGAGAGAGAGAGAGAGAGAGAGAGAGAGAGAGAGAGAGA
>JAOXJN010423755.1:0-12043 GCA_025762795.1 Goniobranchus coi
GGCTGTCTTTGTCATCTCAGGCAGTGGTTTTTACAGCGCTTGTGGTATGCAAATTAGGCAGGGGGGATTCATTTAGCCTGAAATAAAGTAGTAATAGACCTGTATCGCATCAAATATACCCCCATTGTAGCCGTATACGGAGTGAATCAGGGATTTGAAAACCCCCCGTTGTAGGCGAGTCCCTGCTGTAGACAAGGCCGTTGTAGGTGAGCTCCTGGGACTTGCGTTGTTTCATTGCCTGGTCAAGTTGGTCATAAAAGTCTTCTATTTTTTCTTCTTCGCTGTCTGAGGTTGGAGCGTAAGTTTGTATGGTACTCACATCAAATTGGTGGCTGTTTAATTTCATTAGAAGTATTCCTTCTGATATTGGCCCAGTATCCTTTCAGTGTCTTAGCAGCATCTGGGTCCAATACCAATCCTACTCCATTCGAATGTGTTTTTCCTATGGAGTATACCATTTGATATTCATCTTTTTTCATTTTTCTTGCCCCGGTCCACCTCACTTCACACAATCCCATGATATTTACCTTAAACCTTTCCATTTCTCTTTTTACGTTATCAATTTTTCCTGCTTGATACAGTGATCAAACATTCCATGTACCGATTCTCTTTCTTTTAAGCGCAGTCGTTTGATGACGGTCTCTACCGGACGAAGCTACTCCAATGTCATTTGAGTCTCCTTTGATGTCATTATCTGAACATGTTTTGGAGTGCATTTATCATGATTGTTCGAGGGATGATGCAGCAGCGGTTTCTCGTTGCCTTCTGCTGGTTTTTTCCAGTTTACATTGTAGCCTTCCATCTTCCACGATGACCCACAAGGCAGTGGGGGGCAAAGTTTTTTCGCCTGACAGAACCGTCTCTGGGCATGGTGGGGTATTTTATAGACCCAACAGCGCCACCTGCTGGCCCACCTCACCCTCTAGTACTGCCGCTAGTTTCTTCGCGAAGGATTATTTGGGCAAGCCCTTATTCTCCGCTACCCTACATATCTGTAGGGAGTCGACTATCCATCAACTGTGACGCGCTGGGTTGGGGATGGTTGCTCCATGCTTTTCCCAGGTCTTCACACTGCAGTCTTTATTTCCAGTGATGACTACAACAGGATTAAGCTTCTCATTTCTATCATTGCTGGCATGTGTAGCAAGAGAGGAAGGACAGGAATTCATGGTTTCTAATACATCCTGCTTTTCATGTTCAGCCACCTCATTCACAATTTCAGATGGTTTCATCCAAGTATTTTTCAACAAGCTGTCCTGCCGAAAACTGAGATGATTGAAACAATTGCCTTAAACAATTTTGATGCTTGATCGGCTGCTGACAAGGGTACATTATGTTCGACCAAAAAGCCAGTGAAAAGGACTTCTGTATTGGTCACTGCCTCCATCAAAAATCAAAGAATTAGAATCAGAGTTTGTTGAAAACAAAGAGATGCTGTTCTAGATACTGATTTTGCATTTTGAATATGCCTTGGTCCTTCCAGGTGGCGCTGACAGTCATTCATCCTCGAATCCACAGAAAAGTCCTTAAAACATGCAGTGCACCTAATAAATCCAGGGCCCCTAGAAGATTTCACCAAACATGAATATTTCTGAGTCATCTCAGGTCTATAGGAAGCTGAGCTTTTAGTTTTCTTCCTCGCTGGCTCAGAAGATGCCATTGTCTGTCAAGGTCTAGATTTTAGACCTAGAATCTACATTCAAAGCCAAAACTACAAAATCATAGATAAATACATCCACATAAAGAAATCCTTGAGTCTAGCTTGGTAGGTCTGAAGACGCCATTTTTGTGATGATGCAATCACCAATCAAACATTGAACATAATCAAGGCTGTCTATATTTATGGCCTTGACATAATGCATACGACAATGGTACCTGCAACGACACTTTGTACTGCCTGCCTCCACCCACATTCTGTGCAAAATGTCTTTGACCATGTCGGTGACATGAGTTCATGCCGTGCAAAGTCGGGTGATGTAATTTAAAAAAAAATTGCATTCAACACCAACAGAAAATAAGTACGGTACATTGTATTTGGTATCAAACGTAAGGTAATTTTGATGTTGTTCATGAATTTGACAAGACAGTGAAAAACATTATTTTATTGCAATTCTTTTTCGACCCCAAATCCTCTACCGCTAGGACTGAGGTGAAAATGTTTGGCAAGACTAAAGATCTGGCCTCAATCCCTTCCTCTGGCGGGGCCTTATGAAATTCAAAACTAGACGTACAGTATTACCCAAGTTCCAGGACTAGGGCCACACTTGAGCATTTAGGTTAAGGTTTGTTTTGAGATCTTGATCTGGACTCTAGTGGGAATGAACAGAGAAAAAAAGAGAGAGACAGACAGACATGTAGACAGACAGAGAGTGTTTTGATGGGAGGAATGGGGAATAAGTAAGGGAAACAAATCAGACTTCGAGAAGCCGTTTGAAGTAGGACGTGTCTGAAAAAAAATCTCAAAAAATCTACTAAAAAACACAGTACAAGTCCATCAAGAAGTTCTGTTTCTTTGTTCATTAGTTTATTTGTGTGTCTTTTTGTGTGTCGGTCTTTGTTTTCCCTTCTGTCTTATCGTTTTCCTCTGAGCCTGAAATGAAGTTCTCTCGGAGTGTCCAATATAAATTGCTGTCATGTGAAGGCCTACTCAGGGATTTCAGAGACATGAGAAGATGCTGAAATAGCAGTAAAATACATCAAAAAGGGCATGGATAGCTATACAGTTTTTGAAAGTATATATAACCAAAGTCTCATTTCTACACCACAGTGGGAAAGGTGGGGTGGAGTCTATTTTGGTGACCGGGACTTTGTTACATTGATGGAGAGAATTAAAAGGTATCCTTATCACTTTAGAATACTGTGGCATCCTGCACAGTTCCCATATAAGCTTCATTTCATTTCTTTATTCATGTAATCAATAGGTTATAAACTTTCAGAAAATATATGGTTATGTGGGACTATGATGTCAATAAAGTGTATAAATTCTTTTATAATTTGTTTCCTTTTGTGAAAAGGGTTGCTGTTGTCAAACGAAATGTGGAATATATACTTTTCCGCTTTTCACAAACAAAACAATCTAAATCAAAAGAATTTTGTTTATCATTGTACTACACTGTATATTGATGTTTGTAGACAATTTTTTACAAGACATAATTGCCAACCTTACAAAAACTTCCTCTTCTGGGCCAAACTCTGATCTGTTATGTGCTCTAGCTTGGTCTCACAGGTCAGAGGGCAACCAACCTTGCAAAAGAGGGTACCAATACCTTGGGCTTTTTCTGCCCTTGCTGTTGTTTTTGTCTTTTGCTCTGTCACTACCAACAAAGTAATCCTTCTCCCGTTTTCTTTCCAGCAGAATGACTTTGTGCACATTCACTTCGCTGTCCAGTTGTAATTACGGAAGAGTTGTCACAGGCATAGGGGTCTGTTGATATGGCACACATTACCTTCCACATAGCTCTCTGACTAGCAGAATTTGTCTCTTGGCCTGGGCTTATTTCCAGTCTGTTTCGTGTACAGGTGAAATAAAATCCATGAAGTCCCCAGAATCATCCACTAAATTCTGAAGTATCTTTATCCATCAGTGTCTTGTTGATCGTTTACAGGCTAAATGGCGCATGTCATTGATATCGATCAACACCACCCATAAATGCATTGCCATGGAATAGCGCAGATGGCTTCATTTCTTGATGGCCCCTTATTGTCTTTTTCTCCATCGCAGCATTTTGGCCATTTGACAGAAGGACAGGTTTTGTTTGGAATTTCTTTTCCCTCAAGTATAAAGAAAATTTTTCCCTACCCCTAGAACTGTGCTTCACTGATGCCATGCCTTTGAGACATTCAATCTGGCAAGCCCTGAGAATCTGCTTGAATAGTCCCTTTTAACATCCTCTTCCCTTCTAACAGAAAGTCTGCAATGGCATGCATAGTGTAAAAATTATACGTCACCAGGTGGTAACCTTTATTGAGGAGTCCTGATTTCTCCAAAAGTTTTTCAACCACAGCAAAGGCTCACCCTTCTCATGATGGATGTCAAAGTCCTTTCCTGCACATATCTGTAAACGCATGATGTAGCCGTTAGAATTGCACATCTGAAATTTTTAAAATCCCAAAACGGGTATGCTATTTGTTTGGCATGCATTGTATGTAAACTATATGATTTTTCATGTCAGTGATGGACTTGTCGATTGATACATCTATTGGATGGATGTTGAGTTTTTTTTAGGCCTTGTTCACCTTGTCTAACATTGGTCTTCCTTTGGACCAATGATCAAATCCTGCTAGTCTCTTTTCTTCTCCTTTCTGATGTCGTTCATGTAAATCATTCTGCGAATCAAGATGAACTTGTTGAAGCTGAGGACTTTCCTTAAGTGCACTGAAGAGTATCTTAATTTCAGGAATGAAAGAGAGAGCTTTTTTTGTGGGAACAAAGCCCATATTCAAAAATAAATTTATGTACTTTTTCAACTGTCCAACTGTCACATAGTCTTCTTGCCACCTATGATATCTGCTGAATTTGTATCTTTCCATCCACATAACTCTCGATTCCTGCTCAAAGAACGTGTGAGCATATCGATTGGTCTCGCAATGGAGTGTATCCCACATTCCATTATCCATAAAAAGTGAAAAAAAAAAAAAATCAGTAGGCTCCTTACAATGGTCAAAATTGATATTGTTGGTGGCCTTTAGGGGTTCTCACAGAAGTAGAGTCTGATCTGGGTCCATCTGTCTCCAGTTCCACCCGTCTTCAAACATTTTCTTCAGTAGATCTATCCCTTTCTTCATCTCCGCTCCATTCGCTCATAGTCCCACTGTCATCACCTGTATGTACTACACCATCAAAATCATCATCTGAATCACTTTGATCACATGCAAATATACAGAGAATATCAGATCTAGGGCCAAAACGTCTCTGATTCATATTATTTTGGCCTGTACCTGGATTAGACTTCCTTAATTTGTTGTAGATTGACTTTGACACCAAAGCAGTGGCCATTAAAGGACTTTGTTGGGGTTAAGATTCTTTTTTATCCCATGTGAATCTGGGAACATCTGCTGGTTTTCATTTAAAATAGAATTCCTGAGTTATACCAGGCCATTTTCTGGTTTGGTTGTACTGTTACTGTTTATTGTGTAAACATTATACCCCACATTTTATGAAATCCACTATCGTTTCATGCCAAATCTCCCCTTTTTTTCAAGTTATTCCTCCCTGAATCTGAGAGGTAGAAGTTGAATGGTCTGTGTCTGAAACTCTTTGTTTTTGTTTGTTTATTCTCATTAATTTTTTTTGGCGGTTGTTTTTTTTTTTGGTGTGTATTTCTGTGTTAGGAGGAGGGGGACGGAAGTTAAAACAGTTATCATTTAGATCAAATCTAGAACACTGCAAATTGTTCTCAGGTGAAGATGTTTTGTATAGAATTGCGTATGTGCCTTGGTGGTTTGAAAAATAATGACTGATGGCCGGGGTAATGTTGATTTCCATCTTCATAGTGACGTCCAAGGAGTTTCAGCATTTTAGGTCTGCTTGTAGGAACCCAGGATGTGGTCCCATGAAAGGAGTGTTCATCTGAATTCTATATTCAGCCCAAGCATTGGTTGGTTCAGCATCAAAAAATGCTTTGAAACACTCATGCATTGTTGACTGTAAAATGACTCTATTCCCAAATGTCTGATTGGAAGGAAATGAGAGGTCTTGCCATCTTCGCTCCTGCATTCTTATTTACTTCTGTCCATGGAGCATCATCAGTTCTATTCATTCAAGATCTAGATCTGCCTCTCATTGTTCCATTTCTTCTATTTACTGGAGGGTCATAGAAAATGAACTTGGGACCTTCATGCTTTGAATACCATCTTCACCACTAGAATCACAGCAGTAATCACTATTTGATATTAAAAAATCACTGTCACTAGTATTACATTCAATTTCGTTTGAAAATTAGATGACTGGGTTGTCATGTTGATGTTCTGGGACAATACAATTTACAATTGAGTCGTATGTTTCTTTGGAGGACAGGAATGAGGGGAAGAAAAAAAATAATGTAAATGATCAGAATGGAATTGTCATCAAGTGCTCAAATACATATAAGTCAAATTATTTATATCCAGAAGACCAGTTTTGTTTGATAGAGTTTGTAAAAGTGAGGTACACACAGGGCTGGCTTTGACGGACAATACCATTTGAGCTCCATGCATTTCTTTCCTTTTTTGCTGCACGCTATACAGATCTGCATTGGATTTAGCTTTATCTCAGTGGGTGGGATAAAATTTTAAAAAACTTTGTCATGGAGCCTGGCTTCATCATCTCATGTAAGTGATTGCAGTGGACATTTCATTGTATGAACCACAACATGATTATTGACTCAAGAAAAGTAAGAAATGTTTTGCGATAACCATTTTTCTTAGCTGCAATAAGTGATAAAAGAATTGCAAACACTCATCTGAATTAAGTGAAAAAACAGCTTTTTGGTCCATTTCATGGTCTCTCAGGCACACTGACAAGGTTCAATAAGCTGATTTGACACTCCCCACACAGCTGTTATGTTGAATCGCAACAACAGGCTTCATGAAATGTCCATCGTGATGACGGTTAAGGACACAGTACTCCTAATGTCTATGAGCTGTAGATAACAAATGAACAACCTTTGTACTCTTGAATTTAGTTGTAATGATTTTGTTATCTCCGCAAAGGGCTGGTGAAGATGTTCCTGGGCCAAGTTTGGACTGTGGTGTACTTGTTGTGGGATTCTCAGTTCACTCTTATTGTACCATAAGCTAGTGTTGAACTCTTTAGCAGATACAAGTACAGACAGAAAATGGAGTACCAATTATCCATGTAGATAATGTGCCCCTTATTAAGCAGTGGCAGGATAAGAAAGATGATCATTGTTAGCTCATTAAAAGGTGGTGAGCATCCGCTGGAATCAGAAGGCAAACCTCATGTGCTGGATCCTTCTTTCCAGAATATATATAGGCAAAACTGAGAACAGTATCCTTCTTTTTACATTTCCATTCTTTTCACAGAATAGAAACAGCTTGATGCCACAAGGAGCCCGTTTAGGGGAATGTATTGTCAGAAAATCAATCTTTCCTTCTGTCAAAGAAGACTTTCATATTATGTTGATGGTCCAGGATAGGGTAGAGCATGAAAACCCTGTCCTAATTGCTGTCATTTCTGTTGAGCATCAAACTGTTGTTTTTTGAATGGAGATATCGATGCAACAGCATGAACCAATGTCATTTCATGATTGTGGCAGATACAGGATGTCAATAGAGAAGATGGTTCTGGAAATAATGTTGACAAGAACCAAAGTCATTCCATTGTGGCAAAGACAGGATTTTGACAGAGAAAATGTTTCTGGACATAATGTTGAAGTGTCGACATATTCACCATTTTCATCAGTAGTATATGTGTGAAGAACTCCTTCAGCTCATTGTTAATATTGTTATGGGTATCTACCCAGTCATGAGTTCTCGAATGATGTGAGAGATTGGGAATTTCTGCTAACACTGCCTGATATGAAAATAGTTGTTAAGACCCTCATTGAAAAGAAAATTCAAGTAATGAATTGGTTGAAAGTCTGTTATGGCAACTGAGAAACCACTATTATCAGTAAAATTCACATTGTTGGGACAGTCACCCTCAGACCCTTCTTGTTCCCAGAGTTAAATCAATTTATTTTGATGTCTTGTTTGATCTACAGCACCATGCCTCAATCCCCTACCACACTCCCTTCCTCTTCCACGATTCTGTCCTTTTCTCCCAACACCAAGTCCAATCACATCATAATCTGAGATAAATGAGGATCTAGATCTAGACAGGTCTGCTGCAGCTTGAAGCATTGTTTGAACTAAACCTAGGACTAGATGTAGATGGAGCCAAATTTGAATCAGTCCCCATTTCATCGCCTCTTTCTTCACCAACATCCCGTATTCCCTCCATGATCAATTGAGAAAACATCTTAAACTGTTACAAAAATCCTGTCATCAAAAAAATATTCAATTTAAATTCACAATGTACAATTTTCGCCCCAGTTTCAGTTTGAACACAATGTCAAAGTAGTGCCAAGGCCAGGGGAAGTAACTCTTCAAAATAACTTCACTTACCATACAATAGGAAAAGAAGTGGTGTGCTACTGTTGAGTGAATAAAAGGAAATAATGGAAAAATACATAAGACTATTGAACTCAACCGTAAAGACGGGTCAGGAAACATGATGTTAAGGATCTTACCCTTTGTCTGACAGCGAACAAATTAATACATACAAACGAAATGGTCACATTATCATGAATATGGAAGAACCGACCTCTTAATATAACTGTTTTGTTTGCATGTATTTAAAATTTGTTTGTTGTGTGACAAAAGGTAAGACCAGAAGTGTCACGTCTCCTGTCCTGTCTTTATGGTTGAGTTCAACAACTGATGTATTTCATCAGACAATAATTCAGCTCCATCATATCCCTGAGTCTTACTCAGGATGTGCACATCATGGCAATATTCCCCACCTGGCGTGTGTGAGACTCTGGCAACACAGAGTACAGTCCTGCCTGACTATGTTTTCAGGAAATCATCAATGTTTTACATTCCTATTGTCCCTCTAGATGGGTACAATCGATAGAACTGGTTTTTCATGCTTTGTGTTTTAGTACTGAAGATGATATGCTGATGGACATATTGAAGTTGGTGTGAATGTGAAAATGCACTGGACGGAGATTCTTCGTGAAATGGCAATTTGATAGCATTGATGTGAGTATTGGGATAAGTTAATCGATAATGCCAGTCCAAACACATCATTATCAATTATCAAGTGTCCTTGTTCTTGATATTGTTATTATCATTGTTATTTGTATCACTGTCATCATTTCCGTTGTTATTATTTGAATTGGAATTGTTACTTTTATCATCAATTCTTCAGGTTTTACAAGGCTTTTTTGGCCCTTTGTACCATACCTTACCATATGTACGTTTTGTTGACAGTGTTTTAATTTACTTGTTTCAAGTCTTACACTAATGATGTGCAATTCATGCTGGTAGATGTAAAATATATCTGTATTGCAATTTGTAAATACTTATAGGAAAGACAGCTGTTCTGTTTCATTTTGACCCTTTCAACCTTACGTCTTTGCTGTTTCAAAAAAAAATCAATACAGTGAATCTCTTTTCGAGCCAGCTATTTGAAGTAAAAGACATGATTGTATTACATATGGGATTTAATTTGAATACTCATGATTGTTAAATTTTGTTGTTTGTTGATTTGAGAAAGGAAATACATTGATGGTTTTTCAGTGCTGGACGCTTTAACATGATAATTGCAAGACCTTTAGAAAATGCAAAAATCTATCAGTACAGTGCTCTAAGACACGAACAAAAATCCTAAAAAAGGACAGAGCTTACATTAAAATTCTTACTAACATATTATAATCAAGACATAAAAAGTAAAATTTGATCAGGAAATGGAGAGTAAGACTGGTCTAAGTCATTCACTTCATAGCACAAGAAAATAGTTTTTCCAAAAAAATGTAAAAAATTAAACCAAAGACCTGGTTAACATTCAATTTTTACATCTCTTTAATCAAGTTCGATATTTGAAATATGACGAAGAGCCTGATGGTAAAACCACAACTGTAGATGATTAAAATGTAATTTTTGGTTATAATAGTAAAAAGCCAAAACTTAAATTGTGATCATAGAATATTACAGGCTTTTTTGAACAAATGACTTTCTGTTCAGAGGGAGATGGATGAAGTCTGCCACCATCCACTTCATGCTTTAGAAATTGGGATAAGCTCAGGACTTAGGAGCTGGTCCTGCTCAGAATGGACTACTCCTACCTTTTGAACAAATCAGTCTTCAGATGATTCTTCAACAGGGTTCATATGAGTGTTTAAAAACTGGAAAACTCTTAGAATTTTGTTTTTATTTTCCAAGACTCTTTGAATTTTGGTGAATTGGCAAAAGTTTTGGAAAAGTATTGAAAAAAGGTACAGTATTTTGAACTTGATCAGCATCTATTGTGAAAACATTTCCTTGAAGTAATGAAGGCCTCAACTTACGCATTCTGAGTAAAGCAGTGGCAAAATAGGCCTATCTATCTGGTCACATGGGCTTATTGAGGCTGCAATATCAAAGCTCTCTCGTCCCTTTCTTATGGTTAATGCATTTGAGATGTGTACCATATAACAGTATGAGTATGCTAAATGAAAAAAATTCTGCTGAAATGACATGTTATTTGCAAAATAGAAATCTGGTCTTGAAAACAATTGGAAATGTCTTCTCAATATGAACCCTGCTTTAACGATGCCTTGATTTAACAGCTTTGTGTAGTGAGACTTGGAGTGTATCTGAGACTTTTCAGACTAGCTCACATCTTAGTAAGAGATTAAGAAGTTTGTTAGACCAGCTTTAATCTCATCAAATTACTGTAACTAGCTTCTTAGAGTAGTCTTCATGGTAAAACATAAGTTTATAAGATCACTTTGTAAACTTTGAAAACAAAAATATTTCTCATGTAACACTAAGATAAACAATTTCATGAGACCAGTTTTCTCCATGTAAGCTTAGCAATATGAATGGCGACCAGTCACGGTGGGGTGTTTTGGGTTGGGTTTTTTTTGTTTTGTTTTTTTTTTTTTTTGTTTTTTACAATTTAAGAAGACATATCCTATTATCAGTTATGGTGTTGTGTATGTGTTTTGTTTGTTTTCTTATGACAGTGGAAGGAATCGTCCATTGGATCTGCATTCCATGAATCTCAAGGATTATAAAGAGGTCTTAGATCTGCACTACATCATTGGCAAACAATTGGAGTAGCGTATGCATGCAGAGATAATGTATAATTATATGTTAGTACAAACCAGTCTCTGATCCAATCCTGTACTTAGTAATATCATCAAGCAAACCTGCAATCTGTTTCAGAAGGATCAATCGTCCCATTGTATCCTCGTCTCATCTCCATGAAGCATATACTCATTTGCATGTCATTTATATAAAATCATGAAGAGAATTGAATTAGATAATACTAATAGATCTCCACTAGTAGTGTTCTGGATGCAAATGTTTGTGATTAGATTCCTTAAAGTCACATGTTTGTTCAATAATTTTGAAATTGGTATGATGAGGTTGACTTGTTTCATCAAAATGACTTTTTGGCAAGTGGAGAAATGTGTAAAAGTTAAAGACATAGGAGCCAATGACCCCAGTCTTGATTATATGAAATCTCTGGGGGTATTTGGTCATTTACTTAAAGGCTATTGCTTGTGGGAAAGTTTATATCTATGCCAATCCTTCATGTTATAATAGTGAATTGGCATACAGCACAGCCGCTTAGTGTTTAACGGTGCTTTACAAATTACAAAAAAGTTGAATTCCTTATGCAATACATTACACAAAATTTGCCCATTTTTTGTTTTCATCTGACAATCAAAACCCACCGTAGATTATCATTATCATTAATGACGACATAATTGTTGGATTCTTTAGTACTAACAACTAACATTGATGAAGAAATTCTTTTCCTGTGCTAGTGGATTTGTCTCCAATAAATGTTTTTTGTTGTTGTTGCAATTAGACTTTGGGGTGCAGATTTCAAATATGGCAAATTTCCCTCTACATAAAACTATTTTTTTTGAGATACAGTCCTCAAAAATTTTCCAATTTTTTTTTCACGAGATTGAGAAGATGTTAGGGAATAAATTTTCAAATATAGGCCTACATGTATTTTCTTGATTTTCAAAATGAACAAAAGTTTAAGACGGTTGCCAGCTGGAAGTAGGCTGAGGACTAAGCCTAGTGCCAGTTCTTCCCATACACTTTGTAAGAGCCTAGTGTGGTTTCTTCTCTCCCCTGTCTTTAATCATCTGTCAGGCCCTCTTTTATTTCCTCGGAAAGGTGCGGATTTTGCTGGGAGTAGTGGGAGATGCAAGTAGGTACTACTACTCAGGACTGCTCCTTTTCTTAGTTCTTTCTTCTTCTTTCTTTTTCAAATTCCCATTCTACCTTTCGGTGTATGGGATCTAGATATCCGAAATGATCTTTCTCCAGTCTA
>JAOXJN010424864.1:0-11979 GCA_025762795.1 Goniobranchus coi
CTCTCTCTCTCTTTCTGTCTCTCTCTGTCTCGCTGTTTCTCTGTCTGTCTGTCTGTCTCTGTCTCTGTCTCTCTCTCTCTAGTTCACTCCCCGACATTTTTAATGATTAAAGTGAAATGACAGATTCTTCTGGAAGTGTGATTATACATGCCTATGCAACTAAGACAAAATTTTGCATCTTACAGAAATAAAGTTTTGAATATGAGAAAAATAACGGTGCTGGTCAGATTTCTACTTTTTTGTTATTCATTATCTTAATGTCTCTCATTCCTCATTCAGCATCATGCATCTATTACTATACTTGTACTTCTATAATGGATAATGTCTAGCATTAGCCGACTTACCATTCACTTTGCTTCACCACTTTAACATATCAAGCACACATTCACATTTCTATCATGAGTATCAATTCATACATTTAAATGAAAGTGTTGACTTCAATTAATCCTTCTTTTTTAATATCCCAAGAAAAAATCTCCTTGGATCTGGATTGTAATAATGGCATTCACAGGGATAAGACTAAGTTTATCTGACTAGATGCATCCTTTCTAAACAACTACTTAAAAAAAAAATTGAAGCAATTTAAATCACATGTTTATAATGACATAGAATGAAATACTCTTATTACTCTCTATAAAAGGATAATGATACTCTTCTAGCGATCTGGTCATTTTCTAATAAATATATTTTTTGTGAACTATTGATTCACAATCACATTACTTTCCAGTTCAGGCACATTTAAAAAAAAAGCATCTGACTTATCTCTTTAATTCCTCTTCATAGTCAATTCTGAAAGCATACACTTGAAATCTATTAACATTCTGCAAATGCTTAACATATTGATACATTGCAAAAATTATCCAATGGATTTGATTCTGCTCATGGACTCTCTAAAAGATTGATTTGTGGTTTTGAGTTCAGGTCTATAGGTTACACAAGTCACAAAATCCAATGAAATCAGTAAGAAGAAAATTACAAAACTGATAAAACTTATTAAAACCAATAGGAAGAGATTCATGAAAAACAAGAATATCAAAAGGAAAAGAGTCATGACAAATAAATCAATAGGCAGAGAGTCACAAAAACCAATTAAGTCCATGCAAAGAATAATAAAAAGCTGATGTATTATATCTGTAGGAAGAAAGAGCAAGCATGTAGACAGAAAGATTATATTTATATATCAGAAGAGGTCAGCCTTTTACCACAAATTGACATTTTAATGAGCTTAATTTTCATTTTAGCTATTTAAATTGTTTAGTCTAATGTTTCATGTCTGCTCCTAACTTTTATTCATTTTTAATATTTGTTTTGTTGAGATATAAAATTGTGTTGCTGACGGAATGTTCCAGAATGATAACATCCAACTATGGCAATGTCAGTAGGAAATGATAATGAAAAATGAACTTTTGATCACATATTCGATGGAACTGACAAACTTATATATAATGAGAAATATAGAAAAAAACATGCTGATAGAATTGTAAACATAATACTACATCATTATACACTCTTGTGTATGCTGAATAAATTGATAACAATTTGAAACAATATAACAAAAATGTAACATCACTCCAGAATTCTATCCAACTCAGCCCATTTTCATGACTTTTTTAAGGAACCAAGAATAAAAACATGTGATAATACAACTTGAATGTAAATTTCAATCTCTTGATTGTTCAGAAACAGGACATAGCAGTGCTTCCAGTGCTTTATTTAAACAATCTGTATATACTGTAATGCAAATACTGATCTGATGGTCTATTGGTAGAACGGTCGACTTGGAAGTGGGAGGTCGCAGGTTCGATCCCCGACCAAGTCATACCTAAGACTTTAAAATTGGCATTTTAGTAACTGTCTCGCTTGGCGCTCAGCATTATGAGAACAGTACTAAGACTGGTCAGCCCTGTGTCAGTATACTGTGACTGGGTGAGTCATTCGAGTTGTGTTATACCTTTTGGCTCATATGTGGCAGCAAATAAACATGTCAAAATAGCGCTGTCGCTGATATATAACCTATGATGTTGAAAAGTGACGTGAAATCCACAAAGTAACTAAATGTAACTGTAATGCATATATGTCCCTTTGATCAGTTGTAAAAACTATTGAACAACATTATGTCACCAGGCAGTCAATTTCCCAGGTCGTAGCAAAGAGGATGCATAAAATGGCCCATCAAAATGACAAAATTATGGCATTGAAAGGGTTAAATTAAAAATTATATATATACATGATGAGAGGATTCTGCGACTAATATGTCTTGGATGATCATACTTTAAAGGCTTAAATTATAAGGCAATTAAAAAAAAAAGATTTCCAAACTGAAAACAAAAAAAAAACAAGCCTAAGAAAATGGTGTAAGGCAGATAGAATTCTTCAGTGACATTATGTTTGAATACTTCAAATAGGTTGGATTTGTAGTGTCCACAAAAGAAAAAGAATCTTGCATGCATCTTCTCACATCAGGCAACCCTTGCAAAGATTTCCAAAAATCAACCCATAGGGATCGACTTACGGTTTTAAAAAATGTATGGATTTCTCATCCTTTTTCAGTTTGACATTTGAATCATCCTTGAATGACCACAGGTGAAAATAATCTTGCATACATCTTAATACATCATGCAAATTTCAGAATGTCCTCTATTGAAAACCCTCAAGTCATTTAGCAGAGATTCTAATCATAAAAATTGGCACTTGATTGTTTTTTTAATAAATGTTTTCAACACACAATCTGAGTTGACAAATGAGAGAGACTATTTCCCTCAGAAAAAGGGGTAATAATTCGCAAGAGGAAACATTTTCAGTTTATTCCACTTTAGCATACCCTGAATCTAATAAGAGACATGATGTGCATAATATTTTAATTTCTTCTTTCTACTTTGATTGTTTACAGAAAAATTGTATCTCCATTAGGTAAATTAGATTTAGTCTACTACCACCCATTAAGCAAGTTAAAGATGCATTTCAGTTCTATCAATTTCTGTTCCTTTTTTTTTTTTAAGGGAGACATATAAAAGGGTGATTAGAGGTTTGCTTCGGCTCAAAGGTTGGCCAAATTTTGTGTAAAGAAGTCTTACCTTTCCTTCATAGATCTAAGAACCTATAGACTTGGTAAATACATTTTGGAGAAGTGAACATTTGTAAAAGCCTTTATCTTCCAGTTCTGCATTATTTGAACAATATTTTTAAACTTTCAGAATTTGTCTACACTTGGTTATAGTATAGAGGTTAGTGTCATTACATGATTTGAATGTCACCCCAATTTGGTATGATTTATACCACAGTATGAGGAAAAATATTATCTCTTTTCTGAAATCTATATCAAAAGGACTTTTGCTATGGACTGATCCGTTCTTTTAAATGACTTGTTCATCATCTCTCACCATCATTCTACCTCTCTCACATCATCAAGGAATTTGATCACATGACACTCATAGTCATAGCTGCATCAATTGTGTTATTTGAATGAAGTCAAGATGGCATTTTCTTCATTGATTTTAATCTGAGTACGAGCCATAGCTCTTTATCTGCTGTTCATTGATATATCAGTGCTACCTAACCAAAGGTTCTTCATCGAGTAAAGGGTTCATGACTATACAACAATGAGATGGTAAATGAATTACTGATCAGATTACTCTTTGAAGCAGTTTTTCCTCTTTGGAAACCAAGTTCTTGTTTAAGTTAGTGCCAGAATAAATTATGTTAAAAAGTCTTTAAAATGATACGTAAGCAGCCACAACATCAACATATTTAACTTTCTCTGCTGCTTCTTTCTTTTTTTTTTTCTTTGATGTGGAAAAAGTCGACAAATATAAAAGATTTCCAGTTACCAGATCTACATGTAGATACTATTTATTCCTTTGTGGTATTAATTGGGTATATTTTATAGGGCACCAGCACCTCATGCACTGTTAGCTTTACGTATTTCTGTTTTTTTGTTAGATATTTTGGGGCTATTTTCTAAAGGCATTTAAGGTTAAAGACATGCTTCTCAGATGTATATGGGGCTTGGTTGTTTGCTTAGTTGTTTTGCTTTCTTAATATATGGATTCTATAGTAAAGCTTTTGTTTCATTTAGATTTGGTTAATAATCATGTGATAATACAACTTGAATGTAAATTTCAACCTCTTGATTGTTCAGAAACAGGACATAGCCTTCTCAAAGTTGCATCTATTTTAGCAATGACATGTGTTAGGACATGAAGAAGGAACACATAAATTGGATGATGACAGGTAGAGAATTAACTGCAGTAGAAAATGAAGCATTTCTATTGAAAGTGGTCTTCTAATATATTTTGGAAATATGTTTTTTTTTAACATTAAGAACATCTTTTTATAATAAATGAATCATTTCAATAGCAAGGCCATAAATCATGGTAGTCACTTATACTTCCAAGAAATAATACACATATTTTAAATACAAAAATTTACAGATTAGAAACAAATGTTTCTATTACAAATACCTCCAGCAAAATATAATTTTAAAAACATGGAAACGTTGAATGCAAATTATGGACAAATTGAAGAAATTTTTTCAAAATATTTATATATATACATCATGGATTTTGTTGTAAACAAATTAGACAGAAGAGTGTACACAAATATATGGGTATGAACAAAGGAATAAATACTGAAGGCCAAATTTGTCAAGAAACATCATGACTGGCAGCATTGGTGTCTTAGAAAAAGGGCATCGCCATTTCATGGGATAACAAAGTGAAACAGAATTCCATTGAACAAAAACCTTTAAAGCTTTCATGCTTTGCACTCTCATATTCTCACCGTAAAACATTTTACGATTTGAAATACTCTCATTGCTTCACGCTCAGCACAATTACAACCTCAGCTAAGTTCAAATAAGGGAAGGTGCATTAACTCTAGTAGCATTTGTATGCCCTTAAACAAAAATGGAATTTGAGTTTGATGAGAAAAGAAAACCAATGGCATGCTTCACTGCCAGGGAGGAAAGACAGAATTGCTCATATGAACTCTTTGTTGTGTAAAGAAAAGATAGCCTGTGCATTTGTCCTAAATTTGATGAGCAGAAACCAATATCAAAATTTAATGGCTTCCACACTGAGTTGAGTCAAGTTTTTGAGGCAAATGATTAAATTTGTTCATCATATCCTCGTTTCAGTTATGCTCATCCTTTAAAAAAAAAAAAGTTAAAAATTAAAAAGAAGAATAACAACAACAATGGATGCAGTCTCTTCAAAACACTGTAACATTTCATGTCCAATCTTGTAGCCAATGCCTTCTTATTTTACCATCTGTATGTCATATGGAAAAATGGCTGGTCTGACAAACTTCGAGTTTTAACTAGCCACGGCAAAGCAATTGCTAAATGCATTGAGGAATCAAGACAGGTGCAGAAATCTAAACTTCATTCTTTCAAACTCATTAAAACTTAACATTACTTAAGTAGTTGTTTGGTTTTTCTCCTTGACTTCAGAGAATATTTGTCTTTTTTCACTTGTCTTCATTACCCTGGTGAGTTTCCTCGTTTTCTTCCTTTGCTGGTTTTTGGTGTGGATGTATTCTCATACAACCATTGTTGTTGTTTTTTCTTCTTTTACCTTCAGGGAATATGTATCTTAAGTCCATTTCCCTTCTTACCCTGTGCCATTTCTTTCCATTCCTTGTTGTCCCTTGGTGTGGATATTTCCCAATATCACTATCACCATAACCTTGTCAAGGCCTGTGATTACATCGTTTATATCTAAATGTGATGTCGAATGCAAAGCTGAGGACAGGGGCAAGTTCAGGAATATGATTACCAACCTTTACACCAAAAAGGGCCCCTGATTGATTGGTTGATTGAAATCTAATTCATAGTGCTCCTCTTGCTGGAACATAAATATGACTTATCGGTCTTAATGTGCTGCGTGCGTCAAATCAAATACAAAGTTTTACTTTTATATTTATGTTATGTCAGTTGGACATTCTCCTTTTTTCTGCTTAGAGTATGCTTACAATAGATACTGTACTGGATATGTTAAAAGTATGTTTGTAATACTGAAAATGGGTGAAAAATCTTGAGACACTGAGACCATCTTTTGAAAAGGCTATAAAAATTATCCATTCATCCTTTTCCTATGCAAAAGAAATGTGAAATCTTATGCCTTTATTTTGTGATGAAGATCTTTTGTTCACTTTGGCCTGATTAATTCCAGATGTTGAAAGTCCAATTTTAGGTGAAAAAGTTTCCTTTTTGTTTTCTCTCAAGCCTTATTAAAATTCTTCTTTAAAGACTTAGGTCGGCATGCCTTGAAGCAACAATGAAAAATATGACACATCTAAATAATATTAGTTTCATTCTCTGAACATTTATGTCCATCATGAATTATCTTTGGTGATTACATTTAGTGTGTCAAAAAAATTATTTAAAAAAAAAAAAATGCCTTTAGTTTACACCATTAGATCCTGTCACAGAATGGCACATTTCCATTGGTCCAAAATTTCATGCTTATGATAGGATGAGCAACATCTAAAAAGCATTGTATTGAACTACAACATTTTGAAAATTTTTGAGTAGTGCGTTCAGAGAATAATGTTATTGACATAAATTTTCTGTTGTAAATATATGTCTTTCCAGCTACGCTAATAATTTAATTCTATCATTCATTTCTCCTTCATATGTCATCTTTTAGCCGATTCACTTCACATTGGGTAAATGTATAGAGAACATGAAAAAAGAAATTGTTACAATCTACTTGAGAATACTCTACTTTTTTCTTTCTCCTCTGATCTCTTGATTTTGTTGTTGTTTTTTTTTTCACTATAAGGCAGCACATGAATTCAATGACTCAAACCAAACAGGTTGTTCAAAAACATCAACAAGAAATGAACTTAAGTTTGAAATATATTTAAAGCCTAAAACTTTGGTTAAAGAACTTAAAGCTTTTACTACAAATGGCTTCCGTTTACATCTTAAACATGACTGAAAGCCATATTGCGTACTAAAACCACATATTCTGTCAAATGGATGTCGTGCATGGGCACTTGGTGAGAAATGACCAGCTGGAATACCAATGTCATCCTGTTGAGTCAAGGTTATAGCCATGATACATTCCAACTCGGCATCTGATGGAAAAAATACTGGCTGAGGTGTATCAGAGGGCAGACAATCTCTCAAACTCTCCAAGCAGTAGATCTTCAGAAAATCAAACACTTGTACCTTCATATAATAAATGTTCTCTTGCACTTAACCCAGAAAGGTTTGGAGAACTGTCAGATTGTAACTCTGGAACATGGAAAGAAAAGAGTTTGTGGCTTAGGTCATTGTCATCATTCAAGGTCTCAGGACTGATGTCCTCCTCAGTGACCTCTGGACGTGACTCTGCTTCATAGCCGGAATCTCCATTACACTCTGTGGTGCTGTTCATGTGACTAGATCCATGGGGAGAATTTGAGTCTTCTAAAGTATCTGCTTTCTGTGAAAAGAAAAAAGAATGAAAAATACCCTGAAAAAGGACACAACCTCTATTTCTTTGACACAACTGACTAGCAACAAAGTACATCTTAAAGAGGGAGCTGGTGCTGGGCCAAAACTTCAATCTATGAAAACTGGCATTACAGAAAGGGGACAAATTTCAAAAGTGGCTTGTGGATTGTTTTATTTCTTATTGATGTTGGTTATTGGAGTTATACTCAGTTTCATGGGACTTTGGCATGAATAGAAAAATACAGCCCCATTCTAGCCTACAGATTTTATTTCATGAGCACTGTCATTAATGAGACCAATTACTGCACTCGACATTTTAGGCATTTTTATGCTGGTTGTTGTCTGTTGTCCTGTCCCCCGTCTATTGTAGGCCTACACTCTCTCATGTAATGACAACTTACGGAAGTCTTGTAATAATTTTTTTTCTTATTTCACAAAGAGAGTTGAGTCAATCCTAAATGATGGCATCATTGGAATGTTTTGGGCATCATACGAGTAAAGGCCATTGGTAAGCAAATGTTAATTCCTTATGTCCTGAGCCACATCGCCAATAACTTCCATGTCTTTTCCTACAGCCTTCATCTCAGCCTTCGGCTGTCTTTACAATGATGCTTTGTGGCTTCTTCTTCTTTCTCGACTTGAGGGTTCAAGTCTGGTCTTCTTTGTGATACTTTTTGGCTATTTCCTCATAGTGAGTGAAAGCTATTTCCATTTTGGTTATTTCCTCATTGTGAGTGAAAGCTATTTCCATAATGGTTATTTCCTCACAGTGAGGGACGGCTATTTCCATTTTGGTTCTTGAGTTCTTCTTATAGCCCAGATTGCCATATGCTTGATTAAAGGAAAGAACTGGGCTAAAAAGTACCGTGAACTATCCTAAGTATTTGTATATGTCTGATTAAATCTTGGGACTTTTTCATAGTTCTCCACATTTCAATCCATACAAGAGGGGAAACACCTGATCATAATTCCACATTGTTCCATTCAATTCCTTAAACTTCTCACTCTCATTTACTTAGCACTATGAATGAATACAGCATAAAACCAAACTTCAAGGCCCTCGTATGACTTGCACAAGAAAGATGCCGATTATGTATTGGCTTGTTCAGCCCTAGTGGCAATGTTTCAGGATGGCAGACAATGAGGCAAAATCTATGGTCATTATAACTACTAGAGGCCAATAAAACATATTTATATAAATTCAAATAGCTCTCACAACAAAGAAAAGTAGCACAGTGCATCATTCAAACTAATTTTTCTATAAATAAAGAGAACTGAAATCCATGATGAGCAGCTGTAAGTCCATATGTCTTAAGACAAAACATTAATTAAAGACAAATTTTAAAAAAATGACAAAACTCAGATGCAAAAGTGAAAACAAAAAAATAATTACTGAAGAAGGCAGTCATCATATTCAACATCAATATAAATGCAGTTGCCATCTGAGTGAAGTTTGCAAGAAATTCCTAAACAAATTCAGGATGAGCATAACATAATCAAGTATATAAAAAAAAAAACAATAAAAAAAAAAACCCACTGAAAGCAGACAAACATATTGTGCAAATAAATATTATTAGTATCAATTTTATATTCACTAGGAATAATGAAATAAAGGAATTAGATTCAGGCAAGTGAGTGTATAAAATATGTTATTTGAACAAGGTAACTACTTTTTATATGAATACCTCACAGGATAGAGAAATAAAAAAGGTAAGACCATGTATTTTTAGATAATACATTCCCAGTGGAGTCCACTTGGATGCACCTGCTTAAGATAAAAACTTGTTCAAGATCAATTATTTGTTGGTCCTGATCTTTTCCTGTTATACCTCTACTAATCAAAACAAAAATCAAAGTGTGCTGAAAATAAACTTAAATCACTCCCCGTCTGCTAAAAATTAATTGTTCTAATTCACCCAAAGAGCCAGTGAGTGGGTGGGTTTTGCATACCCATAAGGCCATTTCTTGCAGGATTTAACCTCATTACCCATCACCTCTCCTCTTCTTCTATGGGAAGCAAAGGTCATGAAGCCCCACTAAATTAGATCTCGATAGAAGGTCCTTTATTGCAACCCTCATTTTAAATGAATGTTTGCTCCGTTGGAAATGGTTAAGATCTTGAGGGGACTCCACTCTATGTGATGACAAAATTGTGTTTATTATCTCATAGCCATTGCCAAATTAAATATCTGATTAAACTTTTGAAGGCTTAAGTACAAATGAGTCATACTTCCAGCTTCCATGAGAGGATTGAGTCCTATATATGAGGGCCAGAATTTAAAAAAAAACGTTGCGAGTTCAAATATATAAATTGTACACAGAAGCCATTTAATTTCAACTACCTCCTAAAAGCTTACTTGGTAAACAAAAATTCAGATGTTATCTCATGTGTTGGTAATTGATAAAAGGGATTAAAAAAACATCATCTATGCAATTTCATTTCATTCAAACAGAATGATTTGCAAAAATCTGATTTGACAATTATAACATCTTTAAAATTAATTTACTCAAGTGAACTACATTCCAATTACCATATTCTCTCCAAAAGCGGTCACAGGAGCATAAACGAAAAGATGGATGTGTAAAAACTAGACAAGGTATTGCTTCTCGTTCAATTTCTTGTTCTTTCCGCTTTGCATTTTCAGCGTGTATTTTGTTAAAATATTTGTTTCCTTTGTTTCTCCTTAAAAAGTCAATTATCAACAACTTAATGCATTTCATATTCATAAATAATAGATGGTTGCTGCTTTAAATAAAATAATGAAAAAGAAATCAAAGAGATAAAAAAGCCTGATACTTTATATAGCACCTAAACTTCTACTTGTTGACCATGCACATGGTGTGTATCCACAAGTGTGTGTTGAATATATCCCCCTCTTGGAAACATTAGATAGGAGCAGAGCCCTAATAGAAAAGATGCCACAAAGGGAGAGAGAATATGGTAAATTTTCCATTTTTTTCAATCAAACTTTTAAAAATTAAGTGTAAATTCAAAATCTTTCTTCACTTTTTTCCTTTTACCTGAAAGCTTTCCCCTCCAAAACTGGAGGGTTGACCAGAAAAACTGCTTAAATGTGATTCTTCTAATTCATCTGGAATTGGTGCCAGCAATGGGGCATTGAAAAATGAGATGTCTTCCTGGAGAGGGTCAAGGGTCATAAAGAAAATATAAAACCATGACAAAACAAAACAAAGAGCATAAAGCAATGATTAGAAAAAGAAACAGCAAAGAAAGAATCAGCCTCTTTGGAAGTTTAAACATTTTTTGTTAGTTTTTAATTCTGACATTGTTTTCTTAATATTGTTTTTAGTTTGCTTTTTCTTTTTTTTTCTTTCTTTCCTGGTTTTTCTTTTTAATCTCTAATCGGGGAAGGGACTCGTAGCATACTTATACATAAAAATTACTGCTTTTATCTCAAGATCTATCACCTTCTTTTGATAGGATGTTCTTTAACATATAAAAACATAGATGAAAAGCAGCATATGTTTGTGCAAGAAGTATAAAAGGCCTGAAATAAATATGTGCTTTCATTTTTTTTTAAATTTCCCCATAAAAAAACATCAAACTTTGAACTGATACAACAAAATGAAAACTTTTCTCAAGCTTCACATACATTATCAAACGTTCCTTCATAAAACTGCACATTTTGTACATGATCTTTTTGCCTAAAACCCAAACTATGGGATGTACAGAAGATATAGCCAAACCATTCAAAAATCAAGAAATGGTGTGATTTCTTGAAGAACAGAGATACCACTTCCAATATATTAATTAATATTATTCTGAATCATTTCACATTACCAAAAGACATTGTATCGTACAATTCTTTTCACATATTTGTTATCGAGCTGCAGTGTGTTATGCAATGGGACCTCTATTATTTTGACCCCAGGAATCCGTAAACCTGGGGAATCAGGACAAAATTCCAGGAACAGAATTTTTTTTCTATATAGATCTAGTATATATCCCCAATTGGGACAATGTCCTGGCACATCGGGATGACTTTGTCTCATGTTTTTTTTTATTTTGAAGAAAGTTCAAGTATATTTTTTCACATTTTTGCCACATTGTCTCACACTACTCATGAATAAGATAGTGAATTATTATGAGACAATGAAAACAATCAGGACAAAATTCCAGGAACAGAATTTTTTTCTATATAGATCTAGTATATATCCCCAATTGGGACAATGTCCTGGCACTTCGGGATGACTTTGTCTCATGTTTTTTTCTATTTCAAAGAAATTTCAATTATATTTTTTCACATTTTTGCCACATTGTCTCACATTACTCATGAATAAGACAGTGAATTATTATGAGACAATGAAAACAACAAAGAAAATTTTCCTGACACTGAAAAATCAAGAAGGTGCTCAACACCTGGACTAAGTTAAAAGTAAAGAAAGTTAGTCCCGTACCCATGACTGAGTATAGGGGAATTAAGAGTAGGGCCCTAATTATACTGGGCATACGGCATAACGTAGTAGTTTGCCATTGCTTTCCACGCCGCCTTTACTTCTGCCAAGTCTAGAAAGAC
>JAOXJN010425974.1:0-11905 GCA_025762795.1 Goniobranchus coi
ACTTTTCCCATCCCACAAAAGCATAGAATCTTCAAGGAAAGATAAAGGTTAGCCATCACAGCAATATCAAACAAAAAAAATGAGATGAAACTGAATTTCAGTTGAATCTTCTACATCCCAGTGGATTATAAGGCAACACCAAGATTATTCCAAGCCTCTCTGTCTTTAGCGAGCTATCTGATTTCATTCCAGGTTTTGCACATCTCATCCATCTTGGCCTCAATTATTCTCCTCCAAGTGCCCAATGGCCGTCCCCTTTTCCTCTTAGCCGATGGTTCCCATCTCACAGCAGTATACAGATGGCTGTTTTTATGCATCGTTAGAACATGTCCTAGCCCTCTCAATTGCCTTTGCTTTACTTCTTCAACAATGGTGCTCATTCCAGTATACCTTCTGATAGTATTATTGCTGACTCAAATCTCCCATCAATTTTTCAGGATCTTACAAAGACATGGTCCAGGTCAACCCTGTTTGTCTGAATTTGACAATTAATTTTTTTGACATGCAAATAATTAAAAGAGATTGGCCAAAACACAGTGTGTTGGATTGACCTTTTATAATTCAGATGTTTTTGCTTGTTCTTACTGGAATCCCATGGACTTTGTCAAGTATAGCGATGAATGGTGGTCATTACTCTTTATTTACATGTAATTTAATTTTTGAAAGTCTATGCAATGGTAAGGTAATTTTCTTTTTAATGAGGTTTCCTTTTTGAGTAATTTCAACACATTAATAGTACATATATGTTGAAAGGAGAATGAATACATTGATGTGACAAGAATCTTTTCATCATGAAATGACAAATGAAAATATCACAGAATACCTTGCATTAGAAGTTCATATATTTCAACAAAAAATAATACTATTTTATTACATGAAAAAAATGCTATCAAAATATATTGTCATACTTGGAAATTTAAAAAAAAGCTGCACAGATTATGATACATTAAAAAATACTTTTTTTCAAAATACAGCAGAATTAATTCAAAGTATAGATATACACTTGCTATAACATCCATGTATATATAATTACAGGTTCACATCAAAGAATATGATCATGCATAGCATCATAAAAACCATTTATAAATATTGCATATAATTTCCTTCACAGTTAGTCTGTCTAAAAGCTAAGAAATACACAAGAAATATGGCTACGGACTGATGATGCTTTTTTAAGTATTCTTTTGCACTCATGTTGCTTTACAACAAGAACCTCCTACATATACCTTCTTCTTAGGAAACAGTTGTTTTGTATACAAAATTGGCCCATTATGAAACTTTCCTGGTCATTTAATGAAGAACACAAACGGCATTCATCAGTGGTGACAACATACATTTTTCTCCCCCTTGAAATGTAAAGGA
Source organism: Goniobranchus coi (assembly GCA_025762795.1). Taxonomy (NCBI): domain Eukaryota; kingdom Metazoa; phylum Mollusca; class Gastropoda; order Nudibranchia; family Chromodorididae; genus Goniobranchus; species Goniobranchus coi. The sequence continues at coordinate 1,363 of JAOXJN010425974.1, forward strand.
TGCATACAAATTATATCAGGTGTGTGGAACAGCTTGCCAAATGCCCTATTACACGGGTATTAGTGGCTCATCCTATCCTATTTATATACCAAAAAGTTTTGCTCCAAAGTGTATAAAAAAGGCCAGAATAAACAATGCCATTCTCTGGGTCAGTTCCTGTGTTCTTAGTTTTATATCGGCTCTTTAGCAAAAGCAACGGTGGGAAATTACAGACCCACAAATTAAGGATATGGGCTTAAAAGAGTGTTGCTGAATGAGATTTCATTACTGTGTCCCATGTTTGAAAGGTCAATGTCATTCGGTCATCATTGGCTATTACAGACACCAGTGTATTTTAATAGATTATTCGATTTGACCCTTATCTAGCAGTATTGTATTCTCGCAGATGAGCAGAGGGTCATGTTTTTAGAGTAGAGACTTCTACACTATGCTTCCTTATACAAAAAAACAGTGCAATAAAAACTTACATTTACAACGTTTAGGCTATGTTCTTGCACAAATCAAATTGTGTGTTTGACATCAAAGGAGACAATACAATATCTATAATATAATTTAACAGTAAAGAAAACTTTCTTATAATTTGAATGATAAATACATGTCATCATGTTCTCTCTGATGATGAAAACACATGCGATACACACATACACACAAACATAGAGAAAATGGAGTGCTTCGAAGGATGATGATTATCCACTAGGAAATAAGAAATTATTTGGTGACACAAACCTTTTACTCAAAACAATCAGCTATCAAATTAATTGATCTAAATAAGGCAAATATGCCACTGGCTAGAGAAGATAGAAATTGCATGAGTATGCCACCTATTGTTCTTTCCTTAGTTCATCCACATTGGCTGCCAGAATAGTGGTATGACCAGTGTTCACAGAGACTCTGACTAAAACAAACCAACAGTGCCTTTTTTTTAAAACAAAATTGCATTGATGGACACCAAAAACTGGAGAGCAAAATTATATCTTAACTGAATACCATCAAAGATACTAAAATAAGCCATTCAGAACTTAACGTCATTCAAGACAATGACCTGGACGTAACTGAAGGTCCTACATGCCATTTCAGTAAAATCTATAAATAGTGAAATGTTTCTAAAAAAAAAATATTTCTTTATTATCTTGTTCCTGCATGGAAAATAGAGCCATAAACATACGCATTTCAAAGTCTACAATATCATTGGCATTATTCTCTAAAAACAAATAATTCTGTCTCTCCTAAATGTCAAGAAGAACAAAGAGTTTACTTTTTCAAGATTTTATTTTGCGATGATTAAAATGAATTATTTACACCCCATGTCTGTTCGATTTGGTAGAATAAAAAATTTTCAAGTAAAAAAATCTTGAATGTAAATATTAAAAGAACAGTGACAGCATGTCATTGACTTCAAACAGAAGACAAAATTACATAAATTTCAATTACCAGTAAAAAGAGAAATAAAACTTATCACAGATTTTGAAAGCATTTCCACAAATTACTTCTCAACAGTAAAAGTTGTTTTCTTGCAACTGAGTTATTTCTCCAACACTTGGATAGGAGACAGAACCATGGATGCTCGTTTCTGAGCCCACAATGTCGGTGACTCGGAAGTTGGTAAAGGTATGCGCCAAATGACATTGTCATCTGATTGGTCACATGAATGCCATGCCCCAAACAGTGAACAATTGTAGATTCCTCCTTCTGCTTGCTTGCTCTTCTCTTCAGTGGTGGGAGCTTCAGGTTCCTCCTTAAGGATTGGTTGGATCGTCAGGCTAAGATTTGTTTTTGTGCCAGGTGTTCCTTCTTCACATAAGCCTGATCTATTTTCATGCCAGCAAGAATTCTTCATTTCAAAGCCATTGATGATAAAGGCACCGTCCTTGGATGACATTTCTTTCTTACTGTCAGAAATGATCTGAGGGTTTAAAATTGAATATTTAAGAATTTGGATATTGTGTCAAAAAAAAAAGTCAGCCTAAGCATTCAACTAGCAAATAACACTTGGTTCAAACATTTTAACGGATGTTTATGCAAACTTTTATTTATAAAGCCCTACATCTTTCTGACAAGTTATTTTCATTTTCTTTGGTTAATCTTTTTTTTTCTGTTACTTTGAATTGTTAAATTTCATATTAAAAACATTTTAAGGCCGTGCATGTTATTCTTTTCAGGAGTAAAGGAAAGATTTATTTCAGGCATCTATGAGGTATTGAACGCCAATAGTAAGTCAATACCATCGCCATTGATAAATGAGGAGAATTTTCTTTTTCTTTTTTTACATAACTTTTTTAATCAAGTCAATCTCCCAAGAAAACATATCAGGCTTGAAGAAATCTTTAAAAGTACTCTCAAATAGCATCATTTAAAACACAAATATCCAATGATGATTTTTTCCCAAATGATCAGTACTTGAAGAGAGCTATTTGATAACCAACAATCTATTTCTATTTCGTTGAGACATCTTTTGCATAGTGTCCTTATGAGGGTTTCTTCGATGCTTAACTGGTGTCATAATAAAGTTTAGTTGTACATTACCTTCAAACTTAAATTGGGGCTAAGCATGCTTATTATCTACTCAATAACAAAGGTATTGAAGTCAACAAAACATTATCAGCTTTGTCGATTCGGTTTCCTGTATGTTATCCCCTGACCAATCAGAGTGATTTTTTATGTTTATAATTAAGTGCAAAATCTAAACAACAACAAAAAAAAACCCAACAATAATGTAGTCCTAATTGGTGTTCATGTGAGGCAATTATTTTTTGTCTCCTCCAACCCTTCTTCCACTGATTAAGAGTTAAACACCACTATGCAACTGACCTAAGGGAAGTTATCAGATTAAAACTAACTTGAATCAAATTGTCTGCCCTGGAGAAGAGATTGACTGACTGAGATCACTGGTCAACTTTGTCATAAAAAAATGTCTACTGAATATACACATATAAAGCTAGACTGTTTAATACTTAACATTGGACCACTTTCTTCTTTACAACACAATTCATTGTACAAACTTTTCAGGATAGACTGAGGATGAATTGAGCAACACTGTGATGCATCTGGATTGGTAAATTCCTTCTCTCTTTATTTAGATCTAAATTTAAACCTATAGGCTCAAGCATTTCATCATCACTGTGTGAACGTAGTGGATCTAGAGCAGCTCGATCATAATTCGTCATTTTCTTAACTTTAATTTCCCCAAAAATCTGATTAATAATAACTGATGATTTTCATCCTGATCTGATATCCTAAGCAATCATAAATGAGACTAAAAGCTTCACAACAGTGTTGAGTATCAGTTCCAAAAAAGCAAAAGTCTTGATAAGTGTTGGACTTACATCTGAGTATTATAACCGTTCCATTTTCAACTGTAGATGAAAATGCCAATACTAAAATGTACCAACAGAAAATGCACGCATTTTTCCCATAAGCTATAAGATTATGGAATAACATGCACGTACTATAAGATTATAGAATAACATGCCATGCACTGTCAAATGTAGCAATTACTAAAACAACTCTAAAAATGCCCTCCAGTCAACTACCCTGAGAGAAAGCAAATAGAACTGCGTTGTGTAAACCAAACATGGGCACTGACATGAATACTCAGTCTTATTGAGTAAGTCAGTATTGGAGGTAGAAGTAGAAGCAATTTTGACTTGATGGCAAAATGAGGGTTAGTCATCATCCTGGCTGAACCAACAATTACCTTTGAATGGCTTTTTATAGTTTACACTGAAGACATATGTTTTCTTTTTATCTCTCAGTTTATTATATCTTGTTTCAATCATAATTAATAATTAAATTGAAAGGAAGCTTGGACAGTCTTGTCTTGGTGATCCAAACCCCTGCACTCCGAGCAATTTGTTTGGATTACCAAATTTTTAGCATTAGAGAATCACTGACCAGCAGTTAACTTCTTCAGAACATATGGGGGTATCTCAAGCCTTCTTTTTGGTGAAGACATGATCACAGTTAGAGTAGAGACTTACTGATAAGTTATGGCACTTGTGAAACAACTAAAGAGCTTATGACGAGATATGTAAACCTTCATAAATGTTAAAAAAAAAAATCAATAGTGACTAGGGTTATAAACCCGACAGTGGGATTTGTGAACTTATCTTTTGAAAGGGGGAAGCGTCAATGATAAAAATCACAGGGTAGGTATGCTGGTAATGACCAACACATTGAAAGTGATTGTACCAAGCTCTTATGTCACAAATGTCTAAATGGTCACAGGAAAGTAGATCCAATCATTGACAAATTCGCGTAATCACCCGTCACACTTGATTGTTGACAAGCGCATCTGCACCACAGATAATGGACAAACATAGACAGTGTGAGATGGTTTGTCTTATACTCAAGAGGACTAGACATAAACACATGTCACAATGGCACCTGTAACAGTGATGCTCTTGTGTCTACAAATCACCAGATGAGCAGAGAAACAAAAGAAAAAAAAAACAGACTTTCCCATTACTATAAACCGAGTTGATTGCCTTTCACATGGAAAAAAAGTTTGTATTGGTGGAGCGAAAATAGCGATTCCTCCCCAAACATGGAGTTCAGATTAGGAATCAGGAAGGTTTGAAGAAGACTTTTAAGAAAGAATAGAAAAAAAATCTGTCCCAACCAAAGCCATTTGGACTACCTCAGGATTCCAATTTCCGAATTTTGGATAACCAAGACTGTGTCTTTTAGAAAAGAACTGAATAAGAGTCAGTAGAAGTAAGAAAGAGTACATACAGAGACGTATAATATCGATAGCATTCATATCAAGATGATATCAAATATCCAAGAATGTTTTCAACCTTACCTGAAATTCCAGAGCAACATGAGAGGCATCTTTGAAGTTTTGCTTGGCAAAAGTCTGCATGGCCACATAGAATATCCGGTCCGGTCGTAAGAACATGTTGAGGGCAAGAATAGGAGGTTTCTGATGCCAACATTCCCTTACATACTCCATTTTCCGTGGAAGTTCTGTCAGCCACTGCCTGAGACTGGAACAAGTGGCAAAAGTCTCATCCAACCAAATTGAAGGCACTTCATCATTGCAAACATCTTCAAGCATACTTTCCATCTTTGTTTCAAGTGATATTTCTCCAAGGGCTGCTCTGTTAAGAAGTCTAAGATCATTCTGTAAGACAGAAAGAAACAAAAAATCTTTAAAAATTGCAAGGAAGAAAATATACGAAGCCAGATAGAGGCTGTTCAGACATAACCTTTAACGAAGCTCACAAATACCAACAAATCAAGCTATGAAATTTTATTTTGGCAATACTACAAAAATACCAAAAGACAGAATCCAACATTGCTGCCAAATACGCTAAAGGCAGGCCTAGAAGAATTAATCTGAAAAAGCAACTGACAAGAGAAAAAAGAACAGAAAATGTCAAAGACATTGCACAAAACCAAAAGGCTTCGCTTCAATCTCAAAGTGAAAAGAGCCCCAAAGCAGCCAGATCAGGGGATCATAGCAGTGAGAGACAATAGGTCAGTGAGGTCAGATCGAAAAAGAATAAATGGATGATAATACCTCTATGCACAAACATGAAAATGGAAAGTTAAAGAAAACAAAAAACTTTAAAAAATTCTTTTTTCTAAAGAAATAGAGAAATATTGTTACTTGATAAGAGGTGAATATATTGTTTGCTGTTGGAATAGGCATCAATTATATTGTCCTTAATGACCATTACAAACATAACTATGGAATGAAGTAATCAAAGAAAAAAAACACTGATATGCATTTTAAACCACTTAAAGTCAATACTGGGTACACAAAAACAATTTAGGCCATTTCATTTTTGTGCCCTCTTAAACCCTTGAAAGGTGTTTTTATATCCTAAGATAACTAATTATAGCTGGCTGATTTCGTTTGCAATATTTTGTTTATCCTTGATGTAATATAACCATATTGGCTACTCAAACAACAAGTACAGGGCCTTGTAATATTTTCTGTCCTATAAATCTTAGGCCTATGCATCTTGAATCCTACCTGGGCACCTCAGTCAAAATCTAAAATTGTATTTATAATTACTAAAAGTTATATCATCAGTTGCAGCTTTCTATATCCCTCCCACAATGAAATTATCATCTGCCAACATTATCAAATAAGCGCAAAAACTAATTTTCCTACAGGTGTTCTTATCTCCTGGATTACATATTTACAAAAAAGCAGTAAAAACCACAACACACAAAATCATTGCAGAAATAAAACACATGTTCATAGCAGACACTGCCACTTTGGATTCTGACGATGTTACATCTATATCAAGTAAATCATTCTATGCTGAGATTACAGGACATGACCTAACAATATGCACAGTTAAGATTTTGAAGGTCAGGTATCAATACATCTAAATATCCAAGCAATTCAAAGAAGCCATTACACAGATACAAGCTATGCTGTACTCCTTTTACATTTCTTTCACTAATTATTATTATATTGGATGGGCTAAAGAAAATGAGATGAACTTTCAATGCTTATAACCTCTCTGTTCCAGCTTTTCTGGACAATTCCACCCACACTCATTCCACTGATCTCTTTGATGTTATCTATACAGGTTGTTGATGGTCTACCTCTCTTTCACAGAGCATCCATTTTTCTTGCAGTATTGATGCCAGGAGAGCCATTTTCTCATTTCTCATAACATGGCCCACATATTCCAATTTATGCTAGTTCATGTATATGGGTAGTTGGCAGGTGAATGCAAGTTCCTCCATTATACTCTTATTTGTTTTTTCTCTGTCCACCATATGCACAGGAGTCTTCTGTAGAACCACACCTCTGTGGCCTCTATTTTGCACTTATCAGCTTTTTTTTTTCAGATCCAGGCCATCCATTCATCTTGTATAGTTCAATTCAAATATAAGATTGTGAATATTTCTAAAGTTGAATTCACACTTGCTATAAATTGTTTCTTCCTTATTAATAGCTTTCATAGTTGTAAAAAAAAAGTGTGTCAAAAAGGAAATAAAAATATCTAGCCTATAATGTTGAGTTCACTAACTATAAATTGTGTTTCCTCCTTATTAATAGCTTTCATAGTTGTAAAAAAAAAAAATTGATGTTAAAAAAGAAATAAAATTACAATTTGAATAAAATAAGAAGAAAATACATTTCAATGAGCTGTTTATTTTCATCCTCTGGCCAATCCGAAAAATACCCAACGATTTTGCATCTTCTGTTTCAGTACCTTTAGAACAATAACCAACTGTTTAAATGCTGAGATCTCTTGACCCAGGAAAGCATCAAATGGCATTATTTGAACTTCTGGGACATCTGGCATTTCAGGGCAGAAAGTTAACAAGGAGAGGAGATGTGGAATGATTGAAGATGACATGCTTGATACAGGAGCGCCACCTTTGTATTGAGTGGTCAACAAAAGTTCTGGTGCCCCAGTAGCCTGCACAAGCTCCTTGAGAGCAATTCTGCAAGGAAAAAAAATGCATGCCATTCAGTTTTTAAAAAACATGCCTCAATAAATGAAAAAAAAAAAATTGAATGCTGAAGAAGGTCACTATGATCTAATCCTTAACTAAATCAATTTGTACTTCAAAATAATTCTCAGACAGAAGGATATGGGACTGAATAAAATGTGCATCACTGAAATGAAAACTCCACATTACATAGAATTTATCAACTTTCAGCCATAAAAAGACAACAAGTAAATTAAAGGAGATGAAAGTAAATAAAAATAATATTGCAAAGATTTATTAAATCCAAGGGGCATATCAGCACTTGCTTTTATAAAACTCAAATAGATGGATTATTTACCAAAAAAAAACAAACATAAAACCCCCAAAATTTAAAACTTGAACAAAAAAAAAAAGAAAGAAAATATACCGAACACCAAAAGAAACGCAAGTCATTAGGTTGGTCGATTTTCACCCTAAAATATATTGAAAAATAGTTTTCAGATAAAAACTAGCACATGCCCCTGAAGTGTTTAGGTCTTTTGATTGTAGTCTGTGAGTCTGAGTGAAAAGTACTCATCTTAAGCTCATGAAAGTCGGTCAATGAATTGTTTTTACTTTTAGCCCTGCGTGATTGAAAACAGAGGTGAGTGAATTTTGTTTTCGTGAGTAGTGTTCCTGGCATATCAGGGTATAAAAAGACACACCGCTACGCTTTGGCCAGTTGAGCAGTTGACCCCCAAGACGATGCAACGACTGAGCGCTGTAGATCGAGAGAGATCCGTTGGGTGTTTACAAGTTGGGACAGCCGTGCTGAAGTCGCTGTCACATTTCATGTGTCCCTTTCGACAGTTTGTAGCCTGTTGAAACGTTTTCAAACAACAGGCAGCACCCAAGACTTGACCAGAAGCGGAAGACCACCGGTCACATCCGCACGCCAAGATCGACTGATTAAGCGCCGTCATCACGGTCACAGCTTTCTGCCTGCAGCTGGAACAGTAAGGGGAATCATTGGAAGCCACGGACGACCGATATCCGGCCAAACCGTGCAGCGACGACTTCAAACCCCAGGACTCCGGTGCCGTCGTCCTGCGGTCAGCCCAGTCCTCACTATCGCCATAGACAACAGAGGTTAGCTGGGCCCAGCATCGGCTTCATCGGACATGGGGGCAATAAAGAAGCATTTACTTGCATCTCTGACGAGTGTCGATTCTGCAACAGCAACGCGGACGGAAGAGTCAAAATCTGTAGGAGGAACGGTGAACGCTACGCACACCTCAACATGATGGAAACCGAGGCCTGGGGTGGCCCTAGTGTCATGATCTGGGCTGTCATTGAGCTAAATCACCTGGTTAGCCCTGTCGTCTTCCGAAACTTTGGATGCATGCGAGGCAATGGAATCAATGGCCAACGTCACATCAACATGGTCCTTAGGCCGGCGGTCCTCCCCTACGTCCATCAGCACCACCACTCGGTGTTCCAGCACGACAACGCGCGTCCACTTACTGCACAGGCAACTGTGGGCCTTCCTGCAAATAAACAACCTTAGAGTGCTCCCATGGCCAGCACTCAGCCCTGACCTTAACTCAATCGAAACCTCACGGGACCATCTCCAGCGACAACTAAACAACATTCAGCCATTACGGCACAACTGATGCAGAACATTCATCAGGCGTGGTGCAACATCCAGCTGGCTACCAGTCAACAGACTGGTGCAGTCTATGCCCGAAGGTGTCGAACTGTTGTCGATGCCCAAGGAGGGCATACTAGATATTAAACTGTGCCAAATGGGCTATGCGTGTTTTGAATCCCTGTCTAAGAAAACTGTGACATTAATGAGTCGATTAAAGAAATACCAATCGAAGGCGTTCGTCCATATTCAATGAAAATCACATTTCCCAACATAAAACACGTAAAAAAAAAAAAAAAAAAGCACACAGCTGTTAAACAATTTCGAAAAAAAAAAAATAACCATTTCTACACTAGAAATCCATTTGCGTTTCTTTTGTTGCTTACTTGCGTTTCTTTTGGTGTTCAGTATAAATTATAATAGAATAAACTTGACCGTAACGTCTTGAATAATTATAGACCGGTTTCAAATTTGCAAGTTCAGTCAAAGATTCTTGAAAGGCTATTTCTGAAGCGCTTTTCCCAACACCTAAAAGAAAAGAACCGTTGGGAGCATTTCCAATCGTCATATCGTTTGGACCACAGTACGGAAACAGTCCTTTGTTGTGCTGCAAGTGATTTGCTACAACTTCTTGATAACGGAGCTGTCTCCCTACTTACTTGGTTAGATCTTTCGGCCGCATTTGATACGACTGACCATCGAATTCTGATACAGAGATTGAATGTTACTTTCGGAGTGTCAGTCCGTACACTTGAATTGTTTAAAGCTCATTTGCCAAATTGTAAATTTCAGGTTTCCATAAAATGGTATTCATTCAAAAGAGCATAATTTGTCCTATGGGGTACCACAGGGATCTATTTTGGGGCCTGTTCTCTTTATTTTTCATACATCACCGCTGTCAAAAATTATAAAAAGCCATGGTCTTTCATATCGTTTCTACGCAGACGACACACAATGTTTTGAAATTTCTCTTACAAAAGATTTTTAAGAGATTTGCAAAGCGGACAGAAGCGTGTGTTTCTGACGCAAAGGCGTGGATGGAAACTAACAAACCTAAAATAAATGGAGAAAAAACAGAAGTTTTAATAATTGGAAGCAAAAAGCATATCTAACAGAAATTTGGGTCGAAAATTAGAGAGGGCAATGATGAAATTCCAATCGTTGAAAGTGAAAATTTGGGTAATTATTTTGATTCGGGTAAGATTATGGATGAAAATGTCAGTACTCTTACCATGTCCCTGAATTTTGAATTGAAAAAGATAAGCCTAACCCGTCCGTACATCTCTACCGATACAATTAGAAAATTAGTAATGTTCCTCATTTTTTTTTCAAAATAAGACTACTGGGATTCCTTACTTTTTGCGCTTCCAAAAGCTAATGTTAAACCATTGCAGCTTTTCCAAAATCATGCTGCAGGGCTTGTCAGGAAAAACAAAAAATGCGAAGAGGTAACCCCTCTTCTGAATCACCTTCATTGGCTCCTGGTCGAAAAGCGCATATTTTTCAAAGCTT
>JAOXJN010427085.1:0-11899 GCA_025762795.1 Goniobranchus coi
TATTATTATTATTATTATTATTATTATTATTATTATTATTATTATTATTATTATTATTATTATTATTTTATTATTATATTATCATCATCATCATTATTATTATTATTATTATTATTCTTATTATTATTATTACTATTATTATTATTATTATTATTATTATTATTATTATTATTATTATTATCAATACTAGCATTTTTTCGCCGTTTTTTATTTATCCTTTTAAATTATATTCTGATAACTGAATGTGGCAAGCAAAAGTGGCAAAGGAACATCAGTCCTTTTTCATAGATCTACCTTTTAGTAACAAAGTCTCTCAAACCAAGCAACAATGCAGGGATTGACAGCATCAATTCAAGGTTATTAACAAACTGGCAATGGGTGGCGGGTTGGAAGGAATAGATCCAGGGATTGACGGCATCAATTCAAGGTTATTAACAAACTGGCAATGGGTGGCAGGTTGGAAGGAATAGATCCAGGGATTGACGGCATCAATTCAAGGTTATTAATAAACTGGCAATGGGTGGCAGGTTGGAAGGAATAGATCCAGGATCAAGATCTGGGTTCAGATTCATAATCTGAAACTGATTCTGCAGCTCTATCTACGTTGTGGATTGGCGATGCCTTAGTTCAGAGGAAGGTTAACACAAAAGTACTACCATTGAGTATGAATCTAGATCTAGATTCCAGAGCAGAAATACAGTAGTGATTGGCTATATGTCTGCCGGCTGTAAGGCTATTTCGCCTATGTGGGCGTTTTGATTTTGATTGATGAACACGGAGCTGAACTGTGCGTTTAGCCTTTCTGATTTGTCGTCTGGTTTTGACCTAGATTTGCCATCTTGTACAAGTGTGCTCACACCGCAGGTTTCCTTGCCCATACCTTTCAGATATCTCCAAAGACCTTTGTTTCTGTCTTCTGAGATGACCTTATTGAGGTAATTGTCATGTGATATCTTCATATCTTTCTGAAGTTTTTTCCTGATTAATCGGAAAGTGGTCCAATCGCTGTCTTTTTGAGAGTGTTCTCTATTATATGCTCGTTGTTTCTTCCTTATGAGGCGCTTGATGCTCAATGTGATCCAACCTTTTTGAAGGAACAAATTTATTGATTGCTTCTGAGAGGCAGGACTTGAAGTGGATCCAATTTTCATTGACCGACTTCTCCTCTGGACAGTTCCTGAAAAATGAGTCACTTGATGTTGTAATGGACTCTTATTTTGGGCCACCTTAAGTTTAACCCGGGAAATGAGGATGTGGTCATGATCACTGATACCTGGTCCTGTTTCACAAGACGAAACGGATTCAGGACAAGATGTAAAAAGAAGCTCCAGGATGTTTTCCTCCCTTGTAGGGTGTACATTTACTTGGTCAAGCTGAAAGTCAGCAGCGATCTGAAGCAAATACTCACACTCTGCTTTCTTTGGTTTGAGCGGGGTGTGGGAATAAGCTTCCCAGTTTATTCCGGGTAGGTTGAAATCACCTCCAAGAAAGATCTTGGCTCTTGGGTATTTCTCTCTAATCTTTAGAATTGAGTGGTTAAGTTCATGTAGTGAGTTAACAGAGGAATCTGGGGGGCTATAAAAAAATGCAACTATTAAAATTTCTTTGTTTACCTAAATGGACTTTTATCCATGAAATTTCACACTCGGTGTCAAACTATGTCAAGTGTTCTGCCACAATACCTTCTCTTACAGCAATGAATACACCCCTCCTCTCTTTTGGTCTTTACATGCTGGTGGAAAATCAGGATAGGGTGGGGGAAGAAAGTCCAGGTCATACACAGTATTATCTATCTTGGATTCCACTGCTAGGAAGATGTGTGGTTGTATTGAGGTCAGCATATTTTCTGTGGTGGTCTTTTCCCCAGTGACCCACCACAGTTTGTCTGATTAATATGATGTCGTTACTTTTCTTCATATGACCGAAGCGGTATTGGTGTGATAATTCTAGACTCCCACCTAAGGACGATGTAGATGTGTCTACATTTGTTTTGGCACGATGTGTGACAGGAGTTGACGTGGATGGCGTTGAAGTGACACATGTTTTCTTATGAGATTTGTGGGTGACAAGTGTTAATGATGGATGACTTGTCTTGGATCCGTTGCTGTAACTGTATATTGAAGAATCTAGGTTCCAAAATTGGGGCATTCCACAACCTTCACAACAGATCTATTCTAGGGATTTATTCACTTCATGGATTCCATAAAGTGAGTCTGACATTTCTAAACATGACGCGTGACACCACCCTAGACATAGTGAACACTGTAGGCAGTTTTGTTTCCACTTTGCAGCTTTTTTTGCAGATTTTGCATGGGAATTTAGGTTGGTAGGGACCAGGGTTTGGTTGTATATCGTTTGGTACTTGGAGTATCAATATGAGCCAGGCACATAGGCCACAAGAAAGGAAGAATCTAAGAATGACTCTGTTTTCATGGTGTTCATTAGTTGACGTTTCAAATATTTCATAGATCTATTCATGGCAACCAATTTGGTTTTAAAGCTCCTTCTTTAAAGTGAAACAAAAGTGACTGACCTTAATTTCAAAGTGGGGGAAGGTAGTCTAAAGAGGGAAAGAGAATCCTTGATATGGGACTTGTTTTGGTCCTCCATTGCTTTTATCGATGATAGGTCACCCACTGTAGTAATTCTAATACCACCTCTTGAGTAGTATGTCGATTAATTTCTTGGTGAATCTCACCAAATTATATCCAGCTTAGAATGAGGATATCTGCTGAAGAATATTTCCTGATATCTATATCTATAGGAGCCTATATATTATAAAGATCTAAAATATATAGGAGTGGTTAGGAGCTCCATTATTGCGACCTCCATGACCGGAAGCTGACACATTAGATTTGATTTGATACACCCCGAGCTTGAGCTCCTTTTCTTCCCACTCAATTCTCTGATTTTGGTATGCATGTACATACTATCTTTGTTTTGATTCTTCTCTGTTTCTGAGCATTTTCATTTATTCATTTTTCTTTTGCTTCATTGCATTTCCTCCTTATATAGTCTTCATTCAACATTTTATACTTTCCTACATTTGACTTTGTCTGCTTTCGCTCTTTCATTAATTCCAGTATGTCATTTATCATCCATTTTTTATGTTCTTTTCTAAGTCTTTTGGGGATATTTTCTGAAATACCTCACTGATTGATTCTTTTATTTTATCCCACATTTCCACTGCATCAGACATGTCTATGTCATATTTTGATTGTTTGTGCATTTTCAGTTTCTTCAGTTTTATTTCTACTGGCACACGATCACTGTCACAGTCTGCTTTTAACATTGTTTTAGCTAATTTAACAGAGTGCCGAAATATTTTTGCACTAGTATGTAGTTTATCTGGGTTTTAGTTGGATCCCCTCAGCTAATCCATGTACATCTTCTTCTATGGTGGTTTTTGTACCAGGTGTTCAACCAACTACGTCTTTAATACTCTCGTTTCCTACTTTGCTTTTAAAATCTCCCATGATCATCTTAATATCTTGTGATTTTAAATGCTTCATAGCGTTGTGGAGATCTTCGTAAAAATTGTCTCTTCCCTCAACTGTTCATGTTGAAGTGGGCGCGTACACCTAGATCAGTCCAATATCGAACGGTTTTCCTTCAAGTTTAACTGTAATCACCCTATCGGAAACAAAAGAAAGAGAAAAAATATTTGCGGCTGGCTGATGGTCAACAGAGCTGAGAATTTTGTGCCTGAAGCTTTTTAGGTGATTCCTGCAAGTTCCACCTTGCACAGATGCGCAGAGGCTCGTCCGATGCCGCTGGTGTGATGTAGGCAAACAGTCGGAGGTCATCCTTTGCAAGTCTGGTAGGAGGAATGAAAGAGCTCCTAGACCGCACACGCTTGTCTAAAGGGCTCCCAGCATTTATATAGCATTGCTGGATACTAGCGAGGTGTAATAATTTTTTTTTAGACAAAAGATGTCATCCAAAGTATACCTAGACTTTGCATTAGCAAGATGTATTAAATTTTCATTTAGACAAAGAAGTTATCGAAGGTATACCCATCTGCCGCCAACATGGATGGAGACGGCAATTTTTTGGACTTATTTTTTCTTCTTTCTATGGCCGGCTATTTTTTTTACTTATTTTTTCTTCTTCCTCCATCCGGCCATTTCTTTGAATTAGTTTTCTTCTTGCAATATCTTGAAATTTTTTAAACTTATTTTTCTTCTTCTTATAGCAGCCTATTTCTTTGACTTATTTTTTCTTCTTCCTGTAGCCGGCTATCTCTTTCACTTATTTTTTCTTCTTCCTATAGCCGGCTATTTCTTTGACTTATTTTTTCTTCTTAATATAGCCAGCTATTTTTTTTACTTATTTTTTCTTCTTCTTATAGCCGGCTATTTCCTTGACTTATTTTTTCTTCTCCTTTTGCCAACTATTTATTCTAATCATTTTTTCTGTTTCTTTAGCCGGCTATTTCTTCCACTTATTTTTTGCTCTTCCTATAGCCGGCTATTTCGTTGACTTATTTCTTTTTCGTCCTATAGCCGGCTATTTCTTTGCTTATTTTTTTCTTCTTTCTCTTGCCCGCTATTTCTTTGACTTATTTTTCTTCTTCTCATAGCCGGCTATCTCTTTGACTCATTTTTTATTCTTTTTATAGCCCGCTATTTCTTCCAGTCATTTTTTTCTGGTTCGTTAGCCGGCTATTTCTTCGACTTAATTTTTCTTTTTCGTATAGCCGGCTTTTTCATTGTTTTGTTTCTTCTTCTTCCTGTGGCGGACTATTTCTTTGATTTATCTATTCTTCTTGTTATTCCTGGATTTTTGTTTGACTTATTTTTTCTTCTTCTTATAGCGGCTTTTTCATTTCTTATTTTTTCTTCTTACTCTAGCCCATTATATCTGTGACATATTTTTTCTTCTTCCTATTGCCGGCTATTTCTTTTAATTATTGGTTCTTCTTCCTGTAGCCGGCTATTTCTTTGACTGATTTCATTTTCTTCCTATAGCCGGCTATTTCTTTGATTTTTTTTTTTCTTCTTCTTTTGCCGGATATTTCTTCTACTCATTTTTTCGGTTATTTCTTACAATTATGTTTTCTTCTTCCTATAGTTGGCTATTTAATTGACTTATTTCTTCTTCTTCGTACAGGCGGCTATTTCTTTGACTTATTATTTTTCTTCTTTTTATAGCCGGAGTTTTCTTTAGGTATATTTTCTTTTTCCTCCAACCCGCTATTTTTTTTACTTATTTTTTCTTCTTCCTACAGTGGGCTATTTCTTTGACTTATTTTTTCTTCTTCCTATAGCCGGCTATTTCTTTGACTCATTTCTTCTTCTTCCTGTAGCTGGCTACTTCTTTGACTTATTTTTCTTCTTTCTTTAGCTAGTTATTTCTTTGAAATATTTCTTCTTCTTGTTATACCCGGCTGTTTCTTTACTTTTTTTTTCGTCTTCCTCTACCCTGCTATTTCTTTGACTTATTTTTTCTTCTTCTTTACACGGCACTATCTTCTACTCATTCTTTTTGTTTCTTTAGCCGGCTAATTCTTCGAATTATTTTCTTGTTCCTATAGCCGGCTATTTCTTTGACTTATTTCTTCTACTTCCTATATCCGGCCATTTCTTTTACTTATTTTTTCTTCTTTTTTTAGCCGGCTATTTCTTTACTTATTTTTTCTCCTGCCTCTAGCCCACTCTTTGTATGATTTATTTTTTCTTCTTCCTATAGCTGTCTATTTATTCTTTGACTTAATTTTTCTTCTTCTTATAGCCAGCTTTTTCTTTACTTCTTTTTTCATTTTTTTCATCTGAACCGCTATTTTTTTTTTTTTACTTATTATTCATCCTCCAATAGCCGGATAGGTGTTTGGCTTATTTCATCCTCTTCCTATAGCCGGCTATTTCTTTGACTTATTTCTACTCCTTCCTGTAGCCGGCTATATTTTTGATTCATTTTTTTTCTTTAGCCGGCTATTTCGTTCAGTCGTATTTTCTGCTTGTCTAGCAGGCTATTTCCTCGACTTAAGTTTTCTTCTTCCTATAGCGGCTTTTTCTTTACTTCTTTTTTCTTTGACTTATTTCTTGTTCTTCCTGTAGACGGCTATTTCTTTGACATATTTTCGTCTACGTATAGCCAGCTATCTCATTGACTTATTTTTCTTCTTCCTGTAATGGGCTATTTCTTTGACTTATTATTTCTTCTTTAGCCGGCTATTTCTTCTAGTCAATTTTTTCTGCTTCTTTAGCCAGCTCGTTCTTCAACTTAATTTTTCTTCTTCCTGTAGCCCGCTATTTCTTTGACTTATTTTTTCTTCTTCCGATAGCCCGTTATTTCATTGACTTATTTCTTCTTCTTCCTAAGCTGGCTATATTTTTGACTTATTTTTTCTTATTCCTATAGCCGGCTATTTCTTCGACTTATTTTTTCTTCTTCCTATAGCCTGCCATTTCTTTGACTTATTTCTTCTTCTTCCTGTAGCCGGCTATTTCTTTGATTCATTTTTTCTGCTTCTTCAGCCGGCTATATCTTTGACTTAGTTTTTCTTCTTCCTATACCTGACTATTTCATTGACTTATTTCTTCTTCCTCCTATAGCCGGCTATTTCATTGACTTATTCCTTCTACTTCCTATAGCCGGCTACTTTTTTGACTTACTTTTTCTTCTTCTTAAAGCTGGCTATTTCATTGATTTATTTTTCTTCTTTCTATACCCGGCTATTTCTTTACTTAGTTTTTGTTCT
Organism: Goniobranchus coi; assembly: GCA_025762795.1. Classification (NCBI taxonomy): domain Eukaryota; kingdom Metazoa; phylum Mollusca; class Gastropoda; order Nudibranchia; family Chromodorididae; genus Goniobranchus; species Goniobranchus coi. The sequence continues at coordinate 6,704 of JAOXJN010427085.1, forward strand.
TACTCCAGCCCACTATTTCTTTGACATATTTGTTCGTCTTCCTATTGCCGGCTATTTCTTTGACTTATTGTTTCTCCTTCCTGCAGCCGGCTATTTCTTTGACTGTTTTCTTCTTCTGCCTTTAGCCGTCTATTTCTTTGACTTATTTTTTCTTCCTATAGCCGGCTATTTCTTCGACTTATTATTTCTTCTTCCTCTAGCCCGTTATTTCTTTGACTTATTTCTTCTTCTTCCTGTAGCCGGCTATTTCTTTGATTCATTTTTTCTGCTTCTTTAGCCGGCTCGTTCTTTGACTTAATTTTTATTCTTCCTATAGCCGGCTATTTCATTGACTGATTCCTTCTTCTTCCTATAGCCGGCTATTTCTTTCACTTTTTTTTCTTATTCTTTTAGCCGGCTATTTTTTTTTTCTGTACTTACTTTTTCTTCTTCGTCTAGCCTGCTATTTCTTTGACTTATTTTTCCTTCTTCCTATAGCCGGCTATTTAGTTGAATTACTTTTTCTTCTTCATATAGCCGCTATTTCTTTCATAAATTTGGTCTTCTTCCTATAGCCGGCTATTCCTCTGACTTATTGTTTCCGCTTCCTGTAGCCGGCTATTTCTTCGATCGTTTTCTTCTTCTGCCTTTAGCCGTCAATTTCTTTGATTTATTCTTTTTCTTCCTAAAGCCGGCTATTTCTTCGCCTTAATTTTTCTTCTTCCTTTAGCTGGCTATTTCTTTGAGTTAATTCTTCTTCTTACAATAGCCGGCTATTTCTTTACTTATTTTTTCTTCTTCCTCTAGCCCCCTATTTCTTTGATTTATTTTTTCATCTTCTTTACTCGGCTATTTCCTCTACTCATTTGTTCTGCTTCTTTAGCCGGCTACTTCTTCGACATATTTTTTTCTTCCTATAGCCAGCTATTTCATTGACTGATTCCTTCTTCTTCCTATAGCCGGCTATTTCTTTGACTTATTTTTTTCTTATTCTTTTAGCCGGCTATTTCTTTACTTATTTTTCTTCTTCCTATAGCCGGCTATTTCTTTGCATCATTTTTTCTTCTTCCTGTAGCCGGCTATTGCTTTGCATCATTTTTTCTTCTTCCTGTAGCCGGCTATTTCTTTGATTTATTTTTTTCTTCTTCATATACCCGGCTGTTTCTTTGACTCATTTTTTCATCTTATTATAGCTGGCTATTTCTTTGACTTATTTTTTCTTCTTCTTTAGCTGGCTATTTCTTCTAGACATTTTTTCTGTTTCTTTAGCCGGCTATTTTTTCCTCTAATTTTTTCCTCTTCCAATAGCCGGCTATTTCATTTACTTAATTCTTTTTCTTCCTATAGCCGCCTATTTCTTTGACTTTTTTTTTCTTCTTCTTATAGATGGCTTTTTCTTTACATCTTTTTTCTTTTTCCTCTAGCCCGCTATTTCTTTGACTTATTTTTTTTTCTTCCTATAGCCGGTTATTTCTTTAACTTATTTGTTCATCTTCTATAGCCGCCTATTTCTTCTAGTCATTTTTTCTGCTTCTTCAGCCGGCTATTTCTTCCACTTAGTTTTTCTTTATCCTATAGCCAACTATTTCATTGACTTATTTCTTCTACTTCCTATAGCCGGCTATTTCTTTGACTTATTTTTTCTTCGTCTTAAAGCCGGCAATTTCTTTAATTTATTTTTCTTCCTTCTTTAGCAGACTATTTCTTTGACATATATTTCCTTCTTCCGATAGTCGGCTATCTCTTTGACTTTTTTCTTCTTCTTCCTATAGCTGGCTATTTCCTTGACTTATTTCATCTTCTTCCTGTAGCCGGCTATTTCTTTGATTTATTTTTTCTGCTTCTTTAGCCGACTATTTCTTCCACATATTTTTTCTTCTTCCTATAGCCGACTACTTCATCAACTTATTTCTTCTCCTTCCTATAGCCGGCTATTTCTTTACTTCTTTTTTCTTTTTCCTCTAGCCCGCTATTTCTTTGACTTATTTTTTCTTCTTCTGATAGCCCGCTTTTTCTTTACTTCTTTTTTTTTCCCTCTAGCCCGTTATTTCTTTGACTTTTTTTTTCTTCTTCCTTTTGACGGCTATTTCTTCTAGTCATTTTTTTTTTTGGCATTTTTAGCCGGCTATTTTTTCCACCTAGTTTTTCTTGTTCCTTTAGCCGACTTTTTCTTTGACTTATTTCTTCTTCTTCCTATAGCCGGCTATTTCATTGACTTATTTCTTCTACCTCCTATCGCCGGCTATTTCTTGACTTATTTTTTCTTCTTCTTAAAGCCGGCTATTTCTTAAATTATTTTTCTTCTTTCTATAGCCGGCTATTTCTTTGAATTACTTTTTCTTCTTCTTATAGCCGGCTTTCCTTTACTTATTTTTTCTTCTTCCTCTAGCCAACTATTTCTTTGATGTATTTTTTCTTCTTTCCATTGCCTGCTATTTCTTTGGCTTATTTCATCCTCTTCCATTACACTGCTAATTTTTGGACTTATATTTTCTTCTTCCCATAGCCGGCTCTCTCTTTGACTTTTTTCTTCATCTTCCTGTAGCCGGCTATTTATTTGACTTATTTCTTCTTCTTCCTGTAGCCGGCTATTTCTTTGACTTATTTTTTTCTTCTTCTTATAGCTGGCTAATTCTTTGACATATTTTTCTTGTTCCTATAGCCGGCTAATTTTTTGACATATTTTTTCTTCTGTCTATAGCCGGCTATATCATTGGCTTATTTTTTCTTCTTCCTATAGCCTGCTATCTCTTTGACTTAATTTTCTTCTTCGTACACTCGGCTATTTCTTCGACTTATTTTTTCTTCTTTCTATAGCCGGCTATTTCTTTGACTTATTTTTTCTACTTCCTGTAGCCAGCTTTTGCTTTGACTTATTATGTCTTCTTCTTTAGCCGGGTATTTCTTCTGGTCACTTTTTCTCCTTTTTTGGCCGGCTATTTCTTCGACTTCACTTTTGTTTTTTTTCCTATAGCCGCCTATTTATTTGACTTTTTTTTCTTCTTCTTATAGCCGGCTTTTTCTTTACTTCTTTTTTCTTTTTCCTCTAGCCCAATATTTCTTTGACTTAGTTTTTCTTCTTCTTATAGCCTGCTTTTTCTTTACTTCTTTTTTCATTTTCCTCTAGCCTGTTATTTCTTTGACTTATTTTTTCTTCTTCCTATAGCCGGCTAGTTATTCTAGTCATTTTTTCTGCTTCTTTAGCCGGCTATTTCTTCCACTTAGTTTTTCTTCTTCCTATAGCCGACTATTTCATTGACTTATTTCTTCTTCTTCCTATAGCCGGCTATTTCATTGACTTATTTCTTCTACTTCCTATCGCCGGCTATTTCTTTGACTTATTTTTTCTTCTTCTTAAAGCCGGCTATTTCTTTGACTTATTTTACTTCTTTCTATAGCCGGCTATTTCTTTGAATTACTTTTTCTTCTTCTTATAGCCGGCTTTTCTTTACTTATTTTTTCTTCTTCCTCTAGCCCATTATTTCTTTGACGTATGTTTTCTTTTTCCTATTGCCTGCTATTTCTTTGGCTTATTTCTTCCTCTTCCAAGACACGGCTATTTCTTTGACTAATATTTTCTTCTTCCCATAGCCGGCTATCTCTTTGACTTTTTTCTTCTTCTTCCTGTAGCCGGCTATTTATTTGACTTATTTCTTCTTCTTCCTGTAGCCGGCTATTTCTTTGACTTATTTTTTCTTCTTCTTTAGCTGGCTATTTCTTCTAGTCAATTTTTCTGTCTCTTTAGCTGGCTGGTTCTTCGACTTAATTTTTCTTCTTCCTATAGCCGGCTATTTCATTGACTTATTTCTTCTTCTTCCAATAGCCGACTACTTCATCAACTTATTTCTTCTCCTTCCTATAGCCGACTATTTCTTTTCTTATTTTTTCTTCTTCTTCTAGCCGGCTATTTCTCTGACTAATTTTTTTTTTCTTTTTCCTATAGCCGGCTATTTCTTTGACTTATTTTTTCTTCTTCCTATAGCCAGCTATTTCTTTGACTTATTTCTTTTTCTTCCAGTAGCCGGCTATTTCTTTGACATATTATATTTTCTTCCTATAGCAGGCTATTTCATTGGCTTATTTCTTTTTCTTCCTATAGACGGCTATTTCTTTGACTTATATTTTCTTCTTCCTATAGCCGGCTATCTCATTGACTTTTTTTTCTTCTTCCTATAATGGGCAATTTCTCCGACTTATTTTTTCTTCTGTCTGTAGCCGGCTATTTCTTTGACTTATTTTTTCTTCTTCTTTAGCTGGCTATTTCTTCTAGTCAATTTTTCTGCCCCTTTAGCCGGCTAGTTCTTCGACTTACTTTTTCTTCTTCCATTAGCCGGCTATTTCATTGACTTATTTCATCTTCTTCCTATAGCCGGCTATTTCTTTTACTTATTTCTTCTTCCTATAGCCGGCTATTTCTTTGAATTTTTTTTTTCTTCTTACAGCCGGCTAATTCTTTGACATATATTTCTTGTTCCTGTAGCCGGCTATTTCTTTTACCTATTTTTTTTATTTTCCTGGACTTATTTCTTCTTTTTTCTTGTACCTCGCTATATCCTTTACTTTTTTTTTTCTTTTTCTTATCTCCGGCTATTTCTGCTACTCAATTTTCCTTCTTTCTTTGCCCGAATACTTTTTCTTATAGCCGGCTCCTTCCCCGTGTTATTTGTTTTTTTTTTTACTTGTCTTTAACTTTTCCCCTCATAACCGGCAATTTCCCTGTCTTGGTATTTTTTGTTTTTTCGGCTATTTCCAAGCCTAATCCCTTTTCTCATAGCTGGCTATTTCCTCTCCAGTTTGCCTTTTTTTCGTTTTAGTAATTATAGCCCATTTGGCCTATTTTTAGCCTTGCTATTTTTTTTTTTACAGCCGGCTATTTTTTTTATTTTTTTTTTTTTTGCTTCATGTGTTACTCCTCATGCCTTCCATACTCTACTTTGATCACAGTCGATGTAAATGGACCCTTCTGGTGCACAGCTTCGGGAAGGGGATGAGCAATGGAAGATGATGTTCGTCAATGGGATCATCGGCCCAAGTCATGTGAATTCACCAACATAACATTGTAGACATCGTAGAGCACCTGATTCTCCCTTTCCCTTGCCTCTCCACCAACCTGCCTTCTCACCCTCCCACTCCCTCCATCTCCTTCTGCCTTGTCCCTTTCTGCCCATCTCTCCCAACACCTTTACCACTCACGAACCCATTCCAACTGTCTCCACC
>JAOXJN010428193.1:0-11896 GCA_025762795.1 Goniobranchus coi
AGCAAGGAGATGGTGACACTGCCCAAGAAAGAAGGACCCGAAATTTAGAACTTCATGCAATTCATGTGGCAGATTTGTTTGTAAAGAGCACTCACTTCTAGTTTGCAAGTCATGCTCAAGAGAGAAAGGGAGGCAGGGAGGATGACACACTGATAGGCAGACATAAAGAAACATTTTGGAACCTGGGGGGCAAATGAAGGTGGCGAGGGGGTGGCATTTAGCTCTACGTTACATTTATGTACATTATTATTCACTAATCTCGTCATTCAGTCTTTTCTGACTTACATTGTTCATATCGTCTTTGCAGTTCTCTATCCGCGTATAATCCAATTTTCAGGAAAACCCTTTTCCATCGGATTATAGCTAAAAATAACTTTATCTATGCTGACATTTAAATCTAGCAAATTTGGCCAATGAAATGCTTCGTATTCATTCAGTTCTCTATACGGGGAAATGAGAGGTTAGCCCCACGTTGCTTCTCTATGCACGCATAATCCTTTTTTGGCGAACGAGCGACACACAATATTTTCGTTGCACTTTGTGGCTCCAAAATCAAGATTAAGGTGAGTTATTATTTTATTTTATTGCATCTTATAAACATTAAAAGTGATTAGATAGAAGTAATGGTAACTTTTATGACTTTAAAGCCTCTTTTCACCTTCTTATTTGGTATTAAGTTGTGTTATACGCGTTCAGCGAAGCGATTTTTATGATCCCCCTAGCGCCATGGCGTGGATGTGTTGCACACGTGTGGATATACGCGGTCAGCGTAGAAACAAGTGGTCTTCACAAGGCGTCAAAATGTGATATCCCCGAATAGAAAACAGTTTGTTTTTAAAGATTAGCAGGCCCTAATGAGAGGATTTGATGGTTATATTGTCTAATTAATCATGAGATAATAATAATATAGTTCAATTTGACGTTGAACATAGAAGAAAAAGACAATAATAATATATCAGTATTATAAAGGTATGGAATATTATTGAAAAAGGGTAAATCTAGATCTACAAATTAGGGGCATTTCCTTTCCATTTATTCTTTATAGAATTGTTAATTAGAACATGCTTTACTTCTTTCCTGAGACTCACGACTGCTTTTTACTTTTTGAAAATAGAATCAGATAATGTAATTAAAAATGAGACTCTCCGTTATTTTTACCCCCCCCCCCGCTTTGCACGGCAATATTTATTTTTATCAACCATATTGATACGACTTTATTTGTGTGTTCTGTTGTAGATGAACAAGTACTCTCGAGCATATCAACTTTTGACCCTCAGCCTTGACAAAAACAATCAAGGAATACCGGATAAAGCAGCTCCAAGAGTAGAAAAACCTTCATTAGAAAATGCTCCATCAATGCAAACAGGTAATGTAAACATCGATAAATATTTTGGCTCCTCTTCTTCTAGAAAATAATAGAAAAAAAAACAACATCAATTTGATAAGAAAAAAAAGAAGAATTAATCAATTTTTTAAAAATCTCAGTCATCATCATCATCATCATCGCCATCCTCATCAGCGTCACCATCATTATTAATAAGATACCTTTGTAACCATTACCACAAGCACCATCGCCATGGTCATGTCATCTTCATCTTCATCATCATCATCATCATCATCATCACCACCATCATCATCATCATCATCCTCATCCTCGTGATCATTATTATCATCGTCAACATCAACATCGTGAATAAGATATCCATTGCAACAAAGACTAATTCCCCTCGTTGATAATAAAGTATATTGAATTGAATTGAAATGAAAACAATTACCAGCTTTGTATAAATAAAGTAGTGTCTCAAGACCTGACAAAAGCTACTATCTATTGATAAGGGTTCATTTGACTAGTAAGAATGAGAGGATGAAAACAAATTATGCAGTTCTGTTGTTTATATCTGCCAGAACCACAACTTGTGCCTCACGACCTTGAGAATCAGCAAGCCAAAGAAACAGGCGCCTCTCTGCCTCCAAATGGCTTGGAGATCCCTCATATTGGAGGTACTGCTATTATTACTGACTATTTTTCTCTTTTCCAAAGACAAATTCTTTTAAGATGTCATCATAACTTGTTTACTTGAATGTTACTGATCAGAACTCTGTAGTTTGGAGAGCCTTATAGAATTCAGTGTACAAAACATGTCAGGTGTTAATGAAGCAGTGGATCGTGAAAGAACTAAATCATGGGTAAAGAACTGTGTGCTTTGAATTCATTATGTCGCTGAATGCTAATCAAAAGCTACTGATTGGTGGGTAATTGAAATCCGTTTGCATAAAGTTTACATTGTGTTTGTTAAACGTATTAGTATTTTATAATATCACCAAGTTCATGAAATATTATCTTGCTTGTGTTAACAAATTCTAATTAATACGTGAAACGTCAATGTCTTGATTTACAGAGTCAGCAATGTCATGTGACCATCCTAATAATTATGAATCAGCTCTTGTGACCAGCAACTCATCAACAATAACTCCTCAAGGTAAGGATGTTTATTTTCGTTTTCAAGGTAATATATTATGAAATTGCTCTTTGACAGAGCACATAATCCTTTGCATCTTGGGTTTTTGCAATGACGAATACGAAACATCTATGTCAATCGACGTTACATGTGTATAACACACAAAACTAAAATGAGACAAATTTCTCTTGTGCCTTCCTCGATCAGTTTTTTTTTAAATAATACCAAGGGATCCTCTGGTGTATTATAATAGAAACATCTATAGATACGCAAAGGGGAGGTGATTACAATTTGAAATTTCTTGTGGCAATTTTTTTTTGTTGCTGCAAAATTTGGCAAAATTTGGGGTTTTAAAAGATAATGTTCCACGATGTCAGATTTACATAACATGCTCAACTATAACAAGAACATTCTGAATAACGCCAACTGATTTGGTGTTACTAATACATTGAACTCCATTGAGCGATATAAAAGTCATATCAAGGCACGTATATTTACATGATTCATGATAATTCAGTGACAGGAATAAGTGACATAACTGGATTTTCACTCAGTTCGACATGAGGTGAATCTTAAAAGAGTTATTGATTTCGATCTTATTTTTCAGTCTCTGATGCCTTGGATTCAGTTGTTAATCCTTGCAGGAGCTCGCCACTGGCGGTAGATGTCATTGAGTCGCGTGATGGCCCACTGCAAAAAGAAATAAATCACTCACCATTTGATGAATCTATTTTGAATATTTCTTTAACTGATCTTGTACCAGTAGATTTTACATACTTTGAAGCTGGTGGTGAAACAGTAGCACCAATGTTGCATAATACAATTTCAGGGGAAGTTAGGGAAGATTTTGTAACTGATGTTAGAACTAATGATCAGATGGAAGCGCCAACATTTTCTGAGCTCACAAATAGGAGAGGTGAGGAGTCTGTAATCGAAGATTGGACTGATGATCAGATGACATCCACAACGAATGATGATGAGATGACAAGTAGGGTGGTTGAGAAGGCTTGTTTAATAGGTGACAGGACTGAGGAACCGATGACGAATTTGGGGATTGAAGAAACAGTTCCCACCTCAACAGGAATAGAAGGACAAGTCAGTGGCCCTGGTGATGATCAAGAGAGTGCACACATAACTCCCAAAGTAAAGCTAGGAAGGGCTCAGTGGAACAAAAACATTCAGAAAAGGCTTCGTCAAGAAGGAAAAGAATATACAGGAAGAAATTATGATGGAAATACGTTTACGGCAGGAATCAAGGAAGAGAGAAAACTTGGGGAAAGATGCAAGTGCCAGAAGCCAAGTACAAATAGATGCAAAGATGTGACGGATGAGCAGCGGGGTATTATTTTCAAGAATGTTTGGAAAATGACTTGGGAGGAGAAGAAAATTTTTGTTCTTTCGATGTCTGAGATGGGTGCCTGCAAGAGGAGGCGGGTAGATGAAACTAATTCCAAAAAGAAAGCATCATTTCAGTACTACCTCAAGGTAAATGGAGAAAATCACAAAGTATGTTTCAATTTTTTTCTTTCGACTACTGGTCTGAAAGAAACATGGTTGAGAGATGTATTAAAGAAACACAGACAGACAGAAGATGATGGAGGAGTTGATGAACAGAAAAAAACAAAAAGTACCCTCAGCGAAAGGCGGCAAGAACTCAAGAACTTCCTTCAAGCATTACCAAAAATGGAAAGCCACTACTGCCGCAAAAGCTCTACCAAGTTATATTTGGAACCAGTGTTTCAGACTGTGTCTGCTGTGTACAAAGTCTATGCAAATTCAGCAGAAAGGGCCTTATCAAGAACTGTTTTTGAAGAGGAGTTTGATGCCATGAATCTTTCCATTTTTCGCCCTCGGAAAGACTTGTGTGATATCTGTTTCGCCTACGATCAGGGCAATGTCAGGGAAGAAGTGTTCATAGAACACAGGGCCAGAAAGGATCGAGCACAAAGAGAAAAATCCAATGATAAGGACAACCAAAATCCAAAGGTTAAGGTCATCACAGTAGACTTGCAAAGCGTCCTTCTTTCTCCAATGTGTAAAGCATCAGCTTTATATTATAAAACAAAACTTTGCGTTCACAACTATACGATATTCGACCTAAAGACCAGAGATGTATGTTGTTACATTTGGAACGAAAGTGAAGGATCCCTCTCTGCAAATGACTTCGCCTCCTGTCTTACAGATTATCTACAGGAGTGTGTCAATGATCATGAAACTTTTATTATCTTCTCTGATGGATGCACTGCACAGAATAGAAATGCAACCCTTGCATCAGCCTTATCGTATTTTGCAATAAAAAATAATGTCACTGTGATCCAAAAGATTCTCGAAAAAGGACACACACAAATGGAGGTGGACAGCGTCCATAGCTGCATAGAAAGACAAATAAAAAATAAGATCATTCAAGTGCCATCAGATTATGCAGTTCATGCTCAGAACGCACGTAAGAACCCAAGACCATACAGAGCAAAGTATCTTGACCATACGTTCTTCAGAGATTTTACACAAATTAATACTATGAAATCTATCAGACCAGGCAGAAATGGAGGTGACCCTGTTGTGACGAACCTAAGAGCCCTATTATACAAGCCTTGTGGGAGCATTCAATTCAAACTTGATTTTGATGATACATGGTCAAATCTTCCTTTGAAAAGAAATGAATCTACTAGCATTATTAAGGAACCTTCTCCTCTTTACCAAACCAGACTGAAAATATCCCAAACCAAATATCAGCACTTGCAAGAGCTCAAATCAATTATCCATACTGATCACCATCACTTTTATGACAGTCTCCCTCACTAGATTACCAACAACACCATACCATAATGTCATGCATTTAATGTCATGTCAAGGCTTTCAGTTGGTGCCTGAGTTTAAATTTGATATTTCGTGGGCTGAGAATTAACTAGTTCTATGTCCAATTTTCGTAAAATTTGAGTTAAGGTTATAACCATGATCCAAAGTACTATGTCCCAAAAATTCATACTCCTAACTCTACTGCATGGCAAGATACAGCATCAAATAGCATAGAACTATGTCTAAATTTGCCAACAAAATCAGTTTTAACAGGTTCTATGTTGAGTAGCCAATGAGAGGCTCTATACTCAGTCATGTGATTTATGGCTTTGAAAACAAAATGGCGGACCATGGATCAGGCAGTGGGACAGTAAGACAATCTTTGTCCCAAAGAAATCGCAAGCGGCGCCTGAGCTACAAGGAAATCTACAATTTAATAGACAGGTAAGATAAATGAATGTCAGTGCACTATATTGCTTTTATCTGATTAAGTGTTGTTCTATAGTTTTAAGTGAACAAGGGAGATAGAACTTGTTAGTGCTGAAATTGAAAGACATCGAGGAGGGGGGTTACAATACACTTCAAATAATGGAGATAGAACTAAATAGATCTAAGATCGAGTACTACTGAACACTGTTAGTCCCACACGATATTATTATTAATTCATCCTCATACCCACCAGTTGTCTTTCATTCATTCATTCATTCATTCAACCATTTATTACCATACTGATTGTTGACTGTTATTCAATTTGCCCAGGACTGAGTCTGAGGATGACCTTGAAGATTACGACCCAAAAAACGACAAGGATTGTTCGTGCGACAGCGATGACCTAGAAAGAGCTGTTACAACAGACCCTTTCGACGTAGAAGAAGGGTAAGTTAAAGGAATGCCAGTCCCACATGACATGTTGCTATTATAATCCATCCTTGTACCAAGCTGTTTTTCATTCACTCCTTCACTTATTCATTCATTCGTTCATTCATTCATTCATTCAACCATTAGATTATCAATTCAGCCATTCACTGTGTTTTCCTTCACTAACTCATTCATTTGAATTACCAGTAGTAGTATATCATTGTTTCCTCGCCATTCATTTCTTTATTCTCTCTTATCCATTCATTCATTCATTCATTCATTCATTCATTCACTCATTCATTCAACCATTTATTACCATACTGATTTTTGACTGTTATTTAATTTGCTCAGGGCTGAGGATGATCTTGATGAAGATTACGACCCAAAAAACGACAAGGATTGTTCAAGCGACAGCGATGATACACAAGAAGCTCCTGATATGGTCCCTGTTGGAGTGGTCACATTTTCCCCATCGGAAAAAAGGGTTGTTCCAAGTGCTACAAGTCTAGACCTAGAAAGAGCTGTTACAACAGACCCTTTAGACGTAGAAGAAGGGTAAGTTAAATGAATGCCAGTTCCACATGGCATGTTGCTATTATAATACATCCTTGTACCAAACTATTTCATTCTTTCATTCATTCATTCATTCATTCATTCATTCATTCATTCATTCATTCAACCATTACATTATCTATTCACCCTCCCCCCCCCCCCATTTTTATTTGGAGACTCGGTGTGTTGATATCATGATTATGCTTTCTTCTTTTTTCAGGAAAAATCCTACAGCTTCTACAACAGACTCTTTAGATGCTACTGCGACTACAACTGAGACAACAGCCAACGAAAATTTGCCACAAAATGATGTCAGGCCCACGGCACGCCCACATAAACGGACGGGCAAAGTGCTCACCAAAAAACGTTGCAGGGAGCCTGACACCTGGAAATGCAACATTCGGAAGAAACAAAGACAAAGTGGTTTATCTTACATAGATAGTAGAGGAAAAACCCAACCTAGAAGAAAAGTCCAACTAAGCAAAAGCTGCACACAGTGCAGGTTTAAGTGCAACAAAAACTTTAGCTTGATAGATAGAACCGCAGTATTTGAGGAATTTTGGGCTCTTACTGATAACGAAAAACGCCACTTCTATTCATCAACACAGCAAGCACCATGCCAACGAAAACGCACTTCCAATCCAAATAATCGTAAAAAGAACAGTATTCAATACTACCTACCATGCCATGGACAGAACATTAGAGTTTGTAAAAAGTTTTACTTGTCCACCATTGATGTAAGTCAGAAACGCATAACTAACTACCATTCACAAAAACATAACCCTGGTGGAACTCCAACTCAACTCAAATGGGGAAGACAGCCAAACTATGTCGTCTCGGACGACATAAAAGAAGATATAAGAAACCATATCAGATCCATTCCACGAATAGACTCTCATTATTGTCGTAAGGACACGAATAAAGAATATATTTCAACATGGGGTATGAATGTCACAGCTCTGTATAGAAAATATCGGGAAAAATGTGCTAACGAAGGAAAGACACCAGGAAAACTTCACTTATATCGAACAATATTTAATAGTGAATTTAACATCGCTTTCCACTTTCCAAAGAAAGACAGATGTGACAAATGCGAAGAAATGAAAGCAAACCTTGACCCCACTGATGAGAATCTTGCCGAATTTGCAGAACACATCAGAGGGAAAACTGAGACTGAACAAGAACGAGAAAAAGACAGGGCAGATAATAATTCATTTTGTGTCAGCTTTGACCTTGAAAATGTATTTGCATTACCACGGGCAAACATCTCTAGTTTTTTCTACAGAAGAAAATTAAACGTCTATCATATGACAGGCCACTGCTCTGTAGATAAACAAACATATGGAGCTTTGTGGCATGAGGCTAAGCAAGGTAGAAATGGAAATGATATTGCCAGTGCTGTAATGAAGATACTTCATGAAATAGTAAATGATCATCAGGACGACCCAAGAATACAATACATCAAATTATGGAGTGATTCGTGTGTCTCACAAAACCGGAACAAAATGTTTTCCACAGCTGTATCCCACTTTCTGGAGACGCATCCACAAGTAAAGATCATTGAACAAAAGTTTTGTGAGCCAGGCCACAGTAGCATACAGGAAGTGGATAATTTGCACAGTCGAATTGAACATGCATGTGGCCCAAGTGAAATCTATAGCCCTCTTGGACTCCTCAGAACTCTGAAAGATGTTAACAAACATCATGTCAAACAAATGAGAGATGAAGACTTCAAAGATTTCAGCAGCATTTCTATGAAAGGCAGATTTGAGAAAATTCCATACACCAAAGTAAAATCATTAAAATATGAGAGCACCAGTCCAAAAGAAATAAAATACAAAACAAGCTTTGTAGAAGAATTTAAAACTGAAGCAATTTGGAATTTTGATCCTCCCAAAACTAGAGAAAAGAATTCTCGACAAAAAGTTGATATTATGCAATCACTGTTTAAATCTTTGAAGACTGTGACGCCTTCAGGTGCACTTACAAAGGCAAAGAAATCTGACATTAAAGCAATGCTCAAGTTCATGCCAGAAGATGATAAGAAGTACATGAAAGCCTTAGTATAAAATCATTCTGACAAAAAGTGTAATTGTTGAATGAATGAATGAATAAATAAGTAAATAAGTGAAGGAGTGCATGAATGTATGAAACAGTTTGGTACAAGGATGGATTATAATAGCAATGGTGTGTGTTGTGCTTTTTATAGAATCCATAACTCCTTTTTCTTTTATGTAACCATTCCAAGAAATGAATGTATTACACTTTAGTTTATAACATCATTTTAACTAAGCCTTAAGACTTTTTTGTTACCAGTATTAAACATTTCTTTACAAAGGCAAAGAAATCTGACATTAAAGCAATGCTAAAGTTCATGCCAGAAGATGATAAAATGAATGTATTACATTTTAGTAAAGTCTATAACATTACATGTATTTTTACTAAGCCTTAAGACTTTTTTGTTACCAGTATTAAAAATTTCCTTTATGTTTTACATATAATAAGAGAATTTGTGCACAGAAATTGTGTGTGTATATATTCCTGTGTAACCATAATGAAGAATGCTTTAAGCTTTCCAGTGCTGAAAGATAATAAACAGGAGTAAAGCTTTACATTTTGACAAAATATCTTGTTTGTTTTTAGTTCATATTTTATTTCTTATCTACAGCAGAGAAAGGATGTATATTTATATTGACCACTTAGTCTGTTTCCATTTAAAAACTATGTGTCCACTGGCTTTGCACTTACCAAACTTCTTCAGCTAAGGACAAAGAACCTTGTAATTTTTTTTTTTACAGTGTTACAAAGGCCTATCTGGACATAGAACTTTGCAGCTGAAAAAAAATGTATTTTTTTAAGTTGCAAAGTTCTATGTCCATCTGTTAGGTTTCTGGTACTGCTATTTGCAGGTTGCCAAATGTTGTATAAAGTTACACACATTCATAAACATATTATCACTTGCTAATAATGAAATGGGGAGGTTCTAATCAATTTAGGAAAAAAGTTACAAAGTGACAAAACTTTAGGCTCATTTTTCTCAGTTCCAGAAAAAGTGGACATAGAACTAGTTAATTCTCAGCCCACGATTTGTTTCCTTTTAAACTGTGGATGAAGTATCCAGTCCTTATGGCAGTATATTTTCTTATATCTTTTATTTTTTTTTCGTTTTGAGTTTAAAATAATCTATTGTCGAGAGCGTGTAATTCATGTTTTCATTGAATTATTCTCATTTTGTTTTGTATCTAACCACAAAGTATTGTCTTGGCAATATGTTATTTTCGCTAACTCATCGAAACTTTATTGATGATTTTAAAATAAATGGAAATTATTATGACATATTGTTTTCCATGATGCCATGATGGATAAATATGCGAAATTCTTTGAGAGAATAAATGAAAGCACAATTGCAGCAGAGAAACTTTTGAGTCTTGCGATATATTTATTGTTGTAACATCATGTTAAATTGTATTCCTGGTGTGTCATGCGTTTTTTTTTTTTGTTTAGTTCTGCTTGACTTTACAAATTAAATAAATTTCAAAATAAAGTAAAAAGAAGGACGGTCATGTCAGGTTGTGGTCTTGGTCTGCAACGTTTAATGACCCACCGACTTAAAATCCAATCAATATCCTAACTGGCTAAGTGTTTAAAACCGCTCAAAATTGACAGTAGAGGAATAGTAACAACAACTTGTCTTGGGGTATGGAAGTTGGAACTCGTGAATTTGATGACATGACGGTTTTTGTTGGACTTTGCCACAACTTATCACGGATCATTTCATTAAGATTGGCTTGAAATCCATTGACTCTATTGAAATTAGGCAGTAAAACGTGCTACTCCCTCTACACCCAAGCTGCCTTCTCACCCAACGCACACCCTACCCCCAACTAAATAAAAGTAATAATAATAATAATAATAATAATAATAATAATAATAATAATAATAATAATAATAATAATAATAATAATAATAATAAAGGCAAACAAAACATTTTCTTTCAAATCCAGCTGCATATCATAATATTTAATGCTGAGCTAAGATGAAGTAATACACAACCGATTGAATTACCTCGGCACGGTTATACGCGTTGAGCGCAGTTGGCAAAGAGAGGAAACCTTTCTCTATGCGTGGATATCCACAAGGCGAGGATATACGCTTTTACAGTAGACGTACTGTGCATTCTAAACGCGTAAAATGCATAGCGAATAATAAACAACTAATACAGAAAAAAAAAATAAGATACACCCTTTACTTCTTCTACAGAGATTAAGTAGAATGCATTTTGCGGCAATACTCTGTCTTATTATCTCTCTATAACGTTTTTTCGCTCTATCTAAAAACTAATGAAATAGCTTATACTCGGATAGAGAACTGCAGCGACGATATGTATGTGGGGTTGTATCTCCTAAATAAAATGCAATCAACATTTCATCTTTAAAATTAAACACAAAATGACACCAACATATGTCACACAAGACTGCTAATACAGTAATACTAATAATCAAATAGAAAACAATAATAAGAAAAAAAAAAAAAAAAAAAAGCCAGCAACAAAGAAATATTATATATCTAAGAAAGAATAATCCAACATCAATCCAGCAAGTACAATCATTATGTCCTTAACAAGTAAAAAAAACAAACAACAACAAAAAACCCAACAAAAGAAACATCTCAGAAATCCCCCAAGGATAACTCACTACATTCATAAAGTTTGAAGTAAAAAAAGTACATTTTTTTTTTTGGTTTATTCATTTTAATATACCCGATCAAAATGTGCTTTTTAACATAGATTACACTTGTTCTGACAATTTATTAAAGAAGATGATTTATTTTTAAAAAAGAATGTCCGTGAAATCACCCTGAGCCTGAAAGCAGTGAACTAAACAAGGCTGACAATTGCACAATTTTGTGAATCAATGCGCAAATCCGTCTTAAACTCATGTGAAGTGTGCAGAATATGTTAATGATTGCATGACATGACAAGGCACAAGTTTTGAAATATTAAAAATTTTGGCATGACAAATTTTTTCTGCAAACCAGTGTGCAAGTCTTGGAAACACAACCGTATCCACTAGACACCCAGAGACAACCATCCAGTGAGGAAGAGGTTACTCGGCATTGGCAGCAGAAGTGAGTCAGTCGGGTGTTCAAGAAGGTAATCCCTGAGGAGGCCACATAGGACAACTGAGTGGGAGATGAGCTTGACTGAACTCATCAAGGAATACTACCAGGTG
>JAOXJN010429304.1:0-11835 GCA_025762795.1 Goniobranchus coi
CTATCTATCTATCTATCTATATGTCTTGATTAGACTAAACCAGATAGTACACAACAGACATTGATGTTATTCATTTGGGATGACAAGTGACTCAGTAATTAAATCATTTGTTCACGCGTATTTATTCACGGCACAGCACTCTAAAGTCATTACAGAATACATTGACATCTTCATCAGCCCACATTTATCATGGAATAACAGCACTTTTTCGGCCCACACTGGGATTAGCACATGTGGTTTGAAACCCGACTATGACTATTAATGACAAGGCCCATAGTCGTTTAAAAAGAAAGGAGAGAATATAATTTGCTCCAGTTCCCAATCTGGTACAGTCCCAAGCATCATAAATTTGTCCCCACTGCAACAGACATTTGCGGGCGCGGATCGGCCTCATTAGCCATCTCCGCACTTATCCCAGCCCAACTTAGTGATCAGAGTCACGATCATCTTTGAGTAGGATGGACGAATATCATCAGGACTATAGATGAAATGGTAGGTTGTAAATAAATGTACAATGATAAAATTGGGAGAATGAAAGTCATAATACAAACCAAATAAGCTCCTTACGAATTAATTGATAACTTCATATTGATGATTATAGGGCAGGGAAGCACAGGCAATGCTGAAAAGTGGAGAGAACATCCGATCAAAAAAATACATCTACCTGTCCAAGTGGAATAATGGAAGACCACAATACAACAACACGGCCGTCCATTGGAAATAGGCCTAAGGCGTTCGACTTGTGACAGCTAAGTTCTGAGTTCGAATCCGGGTGGCGCCGTGGCGCTTTTTTGTCCTTGGCAAAAGCTATGTACACATATTTCCTCACCCCAATCGGGGGTTATTGAGTACCTGACAACAGACATGGGAAGATCTTGTCAGTATGCTAGAGCAAGTGCGCCTGTAAAGTTGTTGAATGTCTGAATACTCCACGTCAAGGAATTGAGGGATCTGGAGAGTCGATTCCTATCAAAGTCTGGATCTGAATTTTCTGGATCTGGATCTAGATCTAGACAGATATGTAGATCTGTAAATTCTGAAGATCTGGAGAGAAGTTCTGCCAAGACGGTTGCTTGGAGGAAAGTTCATACACCTTTGCTGGCGGCTCCCAGCGGTGGCTTTGCCTACGACGCGCAATTGGTGAGCAGTCACCTCTACACGGAAGAGACGGACAGGCTCAGAGAATCAGACATTTCTTAAAAATTCAGGGTGTTATCCTGAGTGAATATTCTAGATTCTAGATCTAAACCATCATCACCATGTCAGGTGCAGAGAAAGATCAACCATCGGAGTCACCACTCTCAGATATTATTAACATGTTTAGAGAGCAAATGACAGCACAACAGGAGCAGCATCGTGCTTCTATGGAAGCTATGTTGGCCATAGTGCAACAGCCAAGAGAAGATAGATCTACTGATAGACCCAATCTAATTCCCACTGTGCACATTCCTCTATTCTCTGCATTCGATGAAAAATCGGAGTTATGGACTGACTATTTCTCAAGATTTGAAACATTTGTTTCGGCTCACTCTGTTCCCAAAGAGAAACAACCAAAAGTTTTTTTGACCAATCAAACTCCGGTTACATACAAGCTTATTGATAATATGGCCAAGCAATTGAATCCTCCAAAAGACATAAACTCTCTCACACTTGAGGAAGTGGCGGAATTTATGAAAGACCAATTCCATCCCAAACGTTTTGTGGTTAGAGAACGTTTTAAATTCTGGTCAGACATGAAAAGAAAGCCAGGTGAGACCATCCCAGAGCTAGCTGCAAGAATAAGACAGGATGCAATTACCTGTGATTTCCCCTCCATTTCAAATCCTCAAGATGAAGCTATGCGCACAAAGTTCATGTGTTCCATCGACAATGAAGCAGTCTTGAAATCTCTTTTCAAACTAAACGATGAGGAGCTTACATTTGTAAAAGCTATTGAAATAGCAACTCAGATAGAGGATGCTGCAAAATGTGCGAAAGAAACTGTCTTTGGGGAGAAGGACATGGTACATAAAGTGAAATCAAATCATCAGAAGTTCAAAGGTTCAGCTCCACCAAAGAAAGCTGCTGCAGCTTCACCCATGCATAGAAAAAGAGATTTTCCAGCAGGCACATGTGGCAGGTGTGGAGGTTCACATTCAGGGAAAGAATGTCGTTTCAAGTCAGCAGTCTGTCATTACTGCAAGAAAAAGGGTCATATCGAAAGGGTGTGTCTTCAAAAGTCAAAGGCAGGCGTAACAAAGAAGATAGATTCTGTGTCAACAGTTAAGACAGTGAATGCCATTCCTCATTTCATCGTTGACAGTAAGGTCAAAGGTACTACAGTTCAGTTTGAACTTGACACAGGTGCAGGTGAAAATTTCATTTCATCTGAAATTTGGACTCAGTTAGGTAGGCCAAAGCTCCAGCGTGTAACAGGCAAATCTGAATCAGCTACAAAGCACCCTCTCCCTACCCTTGGTTTGCTTCAGGAGAAGGTAACACTGAGAGACTCAGAACCTCAAACCGTTACATTTGTTGTTACTAAAGTGCCCAAGCTGAATATTTTGGGAAGGTCTGGAATGAGAGACTTGAAAATATCAGTGGATAACTTCCTTCATGGAATCAAGGAAGTAGAAACCCTACACATCCATCCAAAAAGCACATTAGAGAGAAAGTGTAAAGACATGTGTTCAGAATTCCCAAGTCTATCCTCTAAAGAGTTAGGATTACTGAAAGGTTTTTAGCTCGACGTCAACTTCAAGGAAGATGCCAGACCAGAGTTCTGCACACCACATCCAGTACCTTTTGCAATGCAAGAGGACTTGGAAGCAGCATATGATGAGAGAATAGTAAAGAGAGTTTGGAAATCTACCACTTTCAGCACCTATGCAACACCTATGGTACCAATAAATAAGGAAAATGAACCCCAAAGGTAAACCAAGTGGAGAAATCAAGGATTTGTGGGGTTATTCAGTCACAGTAAATCCCCAGCTAGTACCATACAGAGATTCAATATCATTACCAGAGAATCTGATGAGAAAATTAGGTGGAGGTCAGTACTTCAGCCAAATTGATCTTGCAGACGCCTACAATCAAATTCAACTTTGTCCAGCCTCTCAGGAGAAACCCGTTCTCAGTACGCATAGAGGAGTCTTGTTGCAACAACGTCTCCATTTTGGAATTACCTCAGCCCCAGGCTTTTTCCAAGAAGTAATGGACCAGATGACACAGGACTTGAAAGGAGTGGCTGTGTACATGGATGACATGTTGGTAGGTGATGCCCACGCAAATGAACATCTTCAAAATCTCAGAGGACTTTTCAATCGGCTCAACGACAGAGGTGCCCGCTATCGACTGGACAAATGTGAGTTTGCAAAACCCGCAGTCGAGTATCTTGGACACAGTCTTTCACATGAAGGCATTGCAAAAGGACCAAAAGTGGACGAGGTAGCCAACATGCCCCCACCTACATCAAAGCTAGGTGCTTTTCTCGGACAGGTTCAATTATACAGTAAGTTCTTGCCAAACCTATCAACTGTCATAGATCCACTCTATCGCCTTACGAAGAAGAACACTAATTTGTGTTGGGGCGAAGAACAGATGCGCAGACAGCATTTCAGCGTGTGAAAGATCTTTTGAGCACAAAAACAGTTCTTGCTCAGTTTAATCCATCTCTGGATCTTGAAAGTTTTTGTGACGCTTCAGAGTCAGGCCTCGGTGCGATACTGTTCCAAAGGTATCCCGACGGCAGTAAACATCCAATCACCAACGTGTCCGAAACACTCTCAACAACACAAACGAAATATGGTCAAATTTACAGAGAGGCTCTGGCTATCATCTTTGCACTGTCAAAGTTTTATCAGTTTGTATATGGTAGAAAGTTTATCCTCATAACTGACCACAAACCTCTTCTTTCAATCTTTGGTCCTAACAAAGGCATACCAGCAATGGCAGCAAACCGTCTGGCAAGATGGGCATTGACACTTACTTAATACAACTATACCATAGAGTATAGACAGTCAAATCAGCATGGAAACGCAGACGCACTCAGTCGTCTCCCTTGCGGACCACATCCTGATTTTGATCGCAAAGAAGGAGGAGCAGACAGGGACTCAGTTTGCACAATCAAATCCATCAGTGAGCAAATCAGACCCATTGATCCCAAGATCATGACAAGAGAGAGTGGTAAAGACAAAGACATCTCAAAAGTCATAATGATTTTCTGGGAAGAATAGCCAGTATCTCAATCAAAGCTCTCATCAGAACTCAAAGCCTTCTGGCAAGTCAGAGATTCTCTCTCTGCAGAGGCCGGTTGTCTCTTCTATGGGACCAGACTCGTCCCAACCAGTCTACACCAACAAGTTTTGTAGATTCTTCACCAAGGCCATGACAGAATTTTGTCAGCATGCTTATGATGGTCTGGTTTGTAAATGTCTACATGTTTTAGCTACACTTCAATACGTTTTCAATAAATCTGACACCATGAGTAATAAATATGCTTTGATAATTTTCATTTGAGAATCAAACCTATGATTATGTAGGCTTCTGAAATATGGTGCATTGAATTATATGAACAGGAAATTCTCTAAAGCCTTTCTTTGTGTAGGTATAACTACAAAAAATTGTTTTATTTTATCTGAATTGGGAAAATACTCACTACAGGCTGATACATTGATATATTGATGTAAAGCCATGAAGTATTAGTGTAAACTTATGACCCTCTCAAATAATAGATTTCCCAGAAAATCTTATTTCAACGGTACAGGCATGCTGAAATGGGCAAGAAAAATTGGGAAGCAGGAATCAAACACTTGATCTTTGTAACGGGCTTGGATTAGCGTGGCTCAATCAAATTTCTTTTTTACCAAATCACTACACGGGCAGGACATGGTGACTGTGTAAAGTGAAATGCTGAGTGACGGAAAGGTTCATGTCCATGTAATCACGTTTCAGTCTATCTGCCCAGCAATAATCACATAATGTAGATGGACACTACAGATTCATGACGATTACATTTAATGAACATGCATAAGAAAAAAAAAAGGAAGGAAAAAGGGCATTATATACACGTCTATTAAAAGACACGATTTTTCTGTCTTTTCAAGTCGACATGAAAGCCATAAACATCCAGTTATGGCCATATGGCCACTTAGCACCAATTCCTTGACAGAGACCTCAGCCAGTCTGGCCAAGTCACCTGAACGACCAGAGACGATGCGCTCTCACTTCTTTGAATCTCACGAGGAGGAGGGAAGGGAAGGGGAAGGGGTGGTCAGTATGGACAGCAAAAAGGCAATTGGTCTGAATTACGTAGTCCTAAAAAGTTAAACACCCGGAGAGTAAAAATGCCCAGCTTGCAATTCTTTAAAAGTCATAAGTGGGTGAAGAAAGTGAGGGCAGGGTCTTCACTATGGATAGGCAAAAGGCGATTGGCTAGAAATGTTTCAGCCAATGGAAACGGGTGAAAAGTAAAATGACTGCTCTCTCCATTCTGATGGTGCAATGGCCTAATTGCTCATGCGAAGAATGTTGGGCTTACCTTTAACATGCAGTGGGCACATCAGGCCCTTAATACATTCTGCGTACTGTAACAGATAACGCAATGTCCCTTTCATTCAATTGTATGAGGGCATTTTGACGAAGTAACAACAAAAATTGTTGACTAAGATGAGATTTTCGCTGGGCAAACGGACACTTTTGCGAAATTCCTGATTTAGAACCAGCCATTTAGAGTCTGTTTTTTTACAAAAAATTTATGTTTTGTACCAAAAACAGGCATTTAGGTGAAACAGCCAGATAGCTGGCAGACACATAGCTGATCACTATTGTATTAACAAAATAATTGAGAAGAAATTTAAAAGGACTGCTCTACTGTATCCACTCAAATAGTCAGCATACGTAATAACAAAGACAAGAAGAATAAAAAAGAAATGGAAAAGAATATCAATCCTGCAGCCTTCTATAAAGTCGAAATCTTCATTACCATAGATTAGCAAACACATAAGGAAGATGCTAATATGGAAACAATGCATCTTCAAATATGCACAAAAAGTAAAAACTGGTCAAACTACACAGCTTCCAAGCTTAAAAATGCCAACACCAATGAGACTGGCAGAAGGCAAAAATATGGTCAAAGTCTTAGCCAAAGTCAAAGTAATCAATTTATATAGCACTGAAGCTTCCACCCATAGGTGCTCAGAAGCGCTAAATAGAAAAATTCTTAAAATCCAGTTTTAAAGTTCAAGTCAAAACAATGTCTGAAAAGTTCAGTTTTTAAATTTGATTTGAAGACCAAAAGAGTTGTGAAATCCTGAGGTTTTGTAGATGGTGGGATCAGATTAAACTCAATGAGTTTATCTTAAGCAAGGTTTATCTTAAGCCTTGTAAGGGAAACATTTGTTTCATTCGAAATGACCTAGATTTAGTGAAAGTGAGGTTTCATGGCCTTCACTTCCCACAAAGCAAGAGGAGAGGGAACAAGGAATGGGTGATGATGGAAAATCCCAGTGAGAAGTGGCCTTAGGACATGCAAAACCCACCCGCTTACTGGCTGCCTGGGTGCTTGTGTGCGGAAAGAGAGGCCAGGGTCACTAAAAAAAAGTTTATTTTAAGCGGACAGAGAGGGATTCCCATTTAATTAAACTGGAATTTGTTTAGTATAGGAGAAAGATAGGAAAGGACAAATAATTTATCTTAAATAAGATTTATCATAGCCCCTTGACAGACAAGCTACAACTGTTGTAGGGTAAAATCTGTATAGAAAGTGTTACTTCCTTTGAGTGGTGTCCATTAGCTTGAGCTCAGTTCAAGAAAGACAATCTGAGAGTGAGGGAAGCTTTTGTATGGTGATGAGAAGAATCTCAAAAAGAAAGGTACAAAGAAGATCACTGTGACTGAGTGGAAAAGTCATGGCATGGTGACCAAAACACTACAGGTACAAGACCCACTTTGGCACAGTGTTTCTTTCCTTTGGCAAGACAATTTATCCCCATTGCCCTTGCAGCGCTGCTCTGTGGCTTGATGCCAGGTTTCAACTCTGTCTTACTTTGAGGGAAACCAAAAGGAAAATTGCCCTATATGGCATTAAAGGCTTGATTTATTTCTATTTTGTTTGTCATATATATGAAGTTTCTCACAGATAAGTAAGAGGGCAGTTTAACATCTTAAATGAAAAGTTTCAAAACTTTGATAACTTTCGTATGCCCAAAGCCGGCTTTTAAGAATTAACAATCATTCTGAAAATATAACATATAGTGCCTCACTTGCACTAACTGTGTGAGTGGCTCTTAAAGTAGATTGAGGAGATCTCTAACTTCTGTTAACTTTTAGAGCCACTAATACACTTAATTCATTTCACATGCTTTTCATTCTTTTCAGTATGAAGTGCCTACTGAAAAATTTCTTCTTGAGAAACACTGCAGAGGCTTTCATGTTAATGTAACCCATTCGTCCAATTATCTTTTATATTGTCTGACAAAGGGTTAGACTTGAAACATCAAGTCTTCTGTCCTGTCTTTACAGTTGAGTAGAAGAAATCATATGTTATGTGATGAGACAGAATTATCTAAAGATAAGTCTTCTTGGCCTTATAAGATAATAATAATAATAAGAATAATAAGAATAATAATAATAATAATAATAATAATAATAATAATAATGAATTTCTATAGCACCTGTCATCCACTTAGAGGTGCTCGACGGCGCTTTACAGAAATTATATATATATATATACACACATATGTACATACAAGCAAAACAATTATAAATTAAAAGCCAAGGTAAGACCGACAATAATACAGTACATTTGTATACAATTCATGGACAATTCAATATATTATGTTTATATGATTATTTAAAATATTCTTTAAAAAGCTCTGTTTTAAGATTTTTCTTAAAAGTTTGAAAAGAATCTGAAGACTTTGTTTTAAAAGACAGCTTGTTCCATAAAATTGGAGCTGAGCAGCTGAAACTTTTCTGACTAAAATTAGAGCAATTGATGGGGGTGTTTAAAAGGAGGGCATTTGCTGATCTCAATTTTCTAGTGGGATAATATTTTGTAACAAGTTCTTGGAGGTAAGATGGTGCACTCTTCTCAAGACATTTAAAAACATTGCAAAGAATTTTGTATTCAATCCTTTTTGTTATTGGTAGCCAGTGGAGCTGCTTGAGGACAGGTGTTATGTGTTCTCTCTTCTTAGTCAAAGTTGTTAATCTTGCAGCTTTATTTTGTATTTTCTGAAATTCATTTATGATCTTATTTGGAACCCCAATTAAAAGAGAATTACAATAATCCTGTCGACTAAAAATGAGTGAGCAAACCAGCATTTTTGTGGTGTCTTCATCAATTAAATGCCTTATCTGACTTACTCTTTTTAACATGTAATTACAGCTCTGAACGGTCTTTGTGACGTGGTCTTTCATATTCAATTCATTCTAAGAAGACACCAAGATTTCTAACTGAATTACATGATGGTGTATCCTAGTATCTGCCACAGTAAATTCTATTATGACATGAGATAAAAATTCCATTTCTCAATGTGCTTCTGTTCCAAAGACATTGTTGGAAAGGCAATAATTATCGTGTTGGCTATTGCTATTTTTTCTTCTTTTTTTTTCTTACTCATGTGGTAACAATCTGAACACACAAATTTGGTGCTTTTTCTTCACTAGAACTGAGTATGACTGACAAAGCGCATGACAAAAGAAAATAAAAATGAAGTCTTAAACTTTGATCTAAAGTTAATGTGGCAGACTGACTGTTTGGAGGAGTCCACTTTTCGACAGTATCTGACAGAATCAGGGATTCTGTTCCTCAGTCTAAGATCTAAGTGGCAATCTAGCTTTTAATGGTTTTGTCTTTTGTTTAGTCTAGTGTTAATGCTATGGTTGCTGATTTGGTACTTCTCAATTTGTATGTCAATTATTGACCAACGACAATGGGTCATGGTTGACCTAAATTTGTGAAAGATCACAAAAATGTTACGAGTAGTTAATAACTATGAAAGTATTATCTTTCAAAAATGAAGTTTTACTTTTATTGTACTTCCTTATCCAGGGTTACCGGTTAAAAAGCTTTTATTTCCCTGTGGTATACGGTATTGTAATATAACGTATTGGTCTGTCTCCTTACTAAGCATTTTGAATTGCGCCAATCGTGGAGATTAAGAAAGGGAAAAGAAGAGAAAAAACTGATGGAAAAAAGATTAACAAAACCTCACTAGAATTATGCTTTTTTCCATAAACATTCACTAGATCAATAGATTCTATGGTGGCTAAAAAATGGAAAAGAAAACAAAGATGGTGATCGGATGACATTTTTGTACAAAGGAAATGGGAATATTTAACACCGTGACCATTGAGGCGGAGAAGGATTACTATATGAGTGAAAGATATGAAGCCAATCTTTATTGTCATGGAAACCAATTTCTGACAGGTTACTGGTGGCTAGATTTATTATAGGCGATCATATTAAACAATTATAACAGGTGATTTTAACGTGCAACTGTCAAATGAAAGAAATGGATTTGAGGTGAAACAGGGTCCTTTAGGTACCAGCAATTGAGGCGAATGACAAAACTGTGACAGAATGCAAGATTTCTGCCTTTAAAACCAATTGATCTTCATGAGCTTACTTCCAACACCAAGATTATATCCATGAGAAGACATGGAATTCAGCAGATTTACACACGCAAAATGAAATAGATCTGTTGAAGTCAAAGATATGCAAGTTCAATCCAAGGTATAAATGTAAATTGTGGAGTTGATATCGGCTCAGACCGTGAATTGTTGGCTGGAAAAATTAAACTTGAATTATAACATTTAAAGCAGAAAGACAACACAATCAATAGACGCCGCTGAGATTGAAAAAGAACTGGAAGACAAAATGAAGATCTCAATGTAATACAGGGAAGAATCAATCTAAGGCAGTTGGATAGAAGAAAAAAGCATGATGCAGTAAGCAGCCGAAAAAGTTAATACTGGCAAATGATGTGAAAAAAAGAAACAATGGATCTCTTACACAACATAGAGGACCTCTATGAGAAAAAAGATTCAAGGCAAACATTGGTGCAATGTCCAAATGACAGAAGTCCACGAAAAAGATTTGTCAAGTGTTGGGTAAGATTGTGAAACTTAAAGTAAAGTAGGAACAGCAAAGGGATAACAGAATTGGTGAAGCGCAGACAGCTTCGAAGAGAAATGACAGAAGAACAATGCATAGAATTACAAATGAATGTATTGACCACAAGTGCTGGTCAAAAGAATGAAGGAAAAACGCTCACTGCAGAAAAAGAAAGTGAAGGTAGATGAGTTGGAAATTTCCAAAGCATACTAACGAACCAGGGCCCTACAAGTTATGTTTTGACAAAACCGAACATATCGCAGATCGAAACTGGCCTGTTGAGAAATCACTTAGGGGAGAACAGAAGGGATTCCACCTCGGGTGCTCATGTATGGATGCCATTTTCACACTCCGAACTCTAATCGAAAGAACCCAAGAATATAATTCAATTTTTATGAGCATTTTATCGACTTCCAAAAGACTTTCGACAGCACAAATAGAAACACAAACTGGAAAATTCTGATATATATGGTATTCTCGGAAATTTTATAATAAGAATACTGAAACAAGTGTATGATGGAACAAATTGCAATATTACGCTGGATCAAAACCTCACCCAGACATTTGAAATTAAAACCGGCTTACAGCACGGGCCTATTTTGTCTCCAGTTTTTTTTCACCCTTCTTTTAAGACAGAATAGTGGTAAAGTCAATGGTATCTAAATAGAAAAAAAAGTTCACTTTTTTGTTTGGATCGTGCAGATGATATTAACAGGCCGCAAAAGTGCACAACCGAGCTAGGAATAATACACAAAAAACGCTTGGCCTGCAATTTAAGACAAAGAACTGTGTACATTGGGAAATGAAGTGCATTAAAATATTGACAGTGTGAAAGAAGAAAATGTGACTTCTTTCACTTATCTTGTAAGTAAAATAAACAACAATGGAAAATCTGATGATGAGATCAGAAGTCATTTTAGGAAAGGCAGGGAGCTGCATTAGACCGTTTGAAATACATAATAGTCATCAAAAAGCAACCCAAAAGGAAACTCAAAATCTACCATGCAACTGTAGCATCATTACTGCTCTAGGGAAGTGAAACGTGACAGGTCTATGCCAAGGAAGCTCAGCAGATCAATTCGTTCGATTGCAACTGTGGTAAAAGCATCATGATTCAGTCAATATGTCGGAAACTCAGAATGGAAGTGCCTTGCTGTATTTTTCATTGTATTATGATGATTTGATTATAATGGGACGCTCCCAAGATATCTGGTGCAAATGGATTGAAAGTATCATTCAGCAATTATGTCCCAATATCTTGCTAATAGATCTCGGGAAATGGATGAGGGAGGTGTTTTTCAAATTATCTTGCTGCCATTCTGGGTGCATAAAAGGCTACGAGACTGGAAACACATCGCATCTGCAAAGACCCACTCTAGAATCTACCATTGATGATAAAATAGATTTGTTTGCTCATATAACCAGAGGCACACGTGAGCTAGGTTGAATGTTGCGGAAATCCTTCTTGACACATGCACACACATATGCACACACTCACACACGTACACAAAGCTTTAGAACAGGGTTGTGTTGAAGCTTATAAGTCCGTTTGTAAAACAACAGTGCCCACTGTTTGGGCCTTCATAAAGTTTCCTTTTTCTTTTTTTTTTTTATCTAGTCCGCCTCTGCCAAGTTTTTTCTCCGTAAATCTTTCGGTACAGTTAATAAGACAGAATAAGACTACACTCTACTCCCCATGGACATGAGTGAGAGCGAGCATCCACCCCCTCTTCAGA
>JAOXJN010430414.1:0-11814 GCA_025762795.1 Goniobranchus coi
AGGATAATATTATATAATTGGGTGGGTAATGAATGAATCTGCTTATACTTATTATGAATGGTCTTGAACGAATGTATATCTTTGAGATATTGATGAAATAATACGAATGTATAATAGATATCCCCTACATTTGTCTCACTATACGAATTGTTAATAATATTTTGATTGTACATGTTACACAGGTCGTATATCTTTTTTGTATCGCCATCTACTGATAGGATTAGATTTGACATAACGATAAAGGTATATCAAACTAGCAATTAACAAAACCATATGTGCTACAAATCCAATTGCGTTCATAATAAAAATTTTTAATATACGTGGCATAAACGCTTCTTCAAGTAACATTTTATGAATGGGCACTTTATCCATACAATATTCATAATCTGAGGCGTTAGTTAACCTAGAAGTAGAAGCGGAATATCGGGGCTTTTTAGGTAATAGTTTCATAAGATCTTGTATTTTAGTCATATCATTTTTATTCGGTTTATATTGTACCCTAGCGTTTAAATTCGCCACAGGTCTTTGAAATTGAGAAAATACAACACTAAAATGTATAATACAAAACAGGAATGTATATTTCATCTTGAAGTATGTATTACAAGTAAGATATCTATACACATACAAATATTTTTTACAAGTGTAAAGGTATACATATGCAATCTTTTTTTTAAAACTTTGGTTGAGTAGTTTTTCACTTTACGGAATCGCCACAGTGCTAATCCTAATTCCGTAAACTGAAAAAATAAAGTAAGCGAGTTTTAAAAAAACTACTAGTAGTACTTGTGTAGGGCAGTCAATACCGATCAACAAGTTGTTGAATCAGTTCAGGAAGTACAAACTCTACATCTTTACAAGATACTAGAGTCTTGGCACTTAATTCCACCAATCGTTTGGGTTGAAGGTCTGGTAGTGTGGGGTTCTCCAAGAAGGTCTTTATGGTCTCAATGTGTTCAGAAGGGCAACGGATATACAGGCCATAGTCTATCCTTATAACATCGCCATAAAACTTATGTATTACCTCGTGCACTCTGAATTTTATTCGGAGCACAGGACCCTCTCGTACATACGTTTTCATCTCTTTCGGTACTATGCTTCGGATCATCCTTGAAGCGATGGCAAAAACTTGTTTAAGAGTGTTACAATTCCATTTCAGTGTATATGTGTCATACAGCGATATATTTTGGATTGTCGGTGGAAAATTATGAACGTCTTCAAATTTATCCCATAGGGTTTGAAGTAACTCATTAGAAGCGATAAACATCATATCTTTTCGGGGGTACTTGTTTGGGTGTGTATAACCAGAGTAAGTATGGGTGACTTCTCTAATCCAACCTGGAAGAGTATCAAACGTTTCGTTTTTGACCGCTGAGACGGCCTTAGTCATAAATCGATTATACAGGTTGCAAGGTCTGGTGCACAATGAATGCGCGTGTAAATAAGTTTCCAACAATTTAGATTCTGTTAGACTGTCGGGCTTGGCTGTTAAAACAGATAGAGCTGGTAAAATGTTTGCCGAGCGACCTCCTCCTCCACCGTACAACAATTGATGTATAGCTTCGTCATTAAACAAGCCGTGTTTTGTGCAGTACTCACATCGGTCTTGTAAGAAACTGATAAGTTGACAGTCACTCGACATCGCCATCGTTCACACACTGACCGACGACTAACCCTTTATATATATTAGTTATGATGCAACTATATTATATGGAACATTTACAAAGAGTTAATTTTTAACCACTTGACGCTAGGCATAACAGGTATAACGTTACTATGAGTGATTCTAGTAGTATCTTCATTATACTTCCATTTAGATCTGTTTATGTGATATAGTCTAGTCGTTAATAAACTATATACACGTAAATTCTGAGGCGAAGAAACAGATGATCGACATATACTCATAATAGCTTGATGAAATGTAGAAGATATTTGCCTTTGCCATGATTTAACCGAGGCCTCTTCGTATAACTTACGACTAGACGTCGTTTTTAACTCAATTAAAAATAATAAATGTATACCCGGAATATAGAAAACTAAATCACACCGTCTTGTCTGATTGTAAAAAAAAGGACACTTCTTTATACACATAGCATGGATCATCTTTTCTTTCGCACTGCTTTTTAACGATAGTATTTATCTTCTGTAATAATGACGATACTGCTGAAGTACGCAAAGAATTTCGTAGATCACTGGTTTTATGAATATGCTTAATAAGTAGATTTTGTATACGAGTATGCCTAGAAGTACCCCTTTTACAAAAATTTATTGACTTATCTACTTTGATTGGGAGTTTCTGTTTTCTATGTAATCCATAATATGAGGTTATTCTTGTTTGTTTATACATGATGGAATAATATAGGCTTTATATATACATACTTAATTGTAATATAAACAATACGCCATGGATCTGTCCGAGTTAAAAGCCATATTTAATCGTACTAGCAGTGTAGCCACCACCACACATAAAACAAAATTGAAATCGAAAAGTTATAAACCAAACGATATAGCACTACTACGATCAAAAATTAAACATTCTTATATGCAAAACATGCATAGATTATGGACAAAAGATTTAATTACCATTAACGAGCGATATATATCCAATAGTAGTAAATTGGTGACTTCAATGACAAATGTAGTAAATGTGGAAAATCATCAACTATTAGTGTCTATTCCTCATAATATATGTATAATTAATTCATCTATGGGCACTGGTAAATCGACTGTAATCAAGCAATGGTGTGAAGGTCACAATGTGCTGGTCATAGGCGCTAGAATTACATTTTGTGATATGATGACTACGTTGTTAGGTTTAGAAAATTATCAAATAACCACGATCAAACCATTTTCCGTATTTAATCATCCTAGATTTGTTGTACAGTTACAATCTATCACAAAATTTGACAGTATATTATCACCAAAATGTACTTTAACGTGTTCTTACGATTTTTTAATTCTAGACGAATTTGTTAGTATATGCCAACAGCTAATTTCTGAGGTATCAGACTATGAAACTAGAATCAATATCACTAAAGCTTTTACAAACCTCATAAATGTGATACCAAATGTTATAATATCAGATGCCCATTTAACCACACATTATATACGATTTATACAAAACTGCTTAATATGGTCGTGCCACAAAGATCCTAAATATTATATATTCAATAATGTATACAGACAAAATTCTATAAAGATTAGATTGTATACAGGAGGTATGTCTATGACACCAGCTGCCTATCTAAAATACGTTAAATGCGTTGTAAAGAAAGCAAATGATTTAGTATATCGTATTAATACAACAATATTGGATATAGAAAAGAAATTATCGTCGAGGATAGTTGATTCATATCTACCATATATAGCAACTTTAGGACACTCTTATAAGCAGTATCGATCAGCATTTTGGAAAAATGATTTAGGATATATTATATGTAAAAAAATACAATCTTCTGAACACGGTATATCCATCATTTGTATAAGTCAACAAGTTGCGAAGTTTATATACGCCGCATTAGATCATTTGTATCCATCTAAAACCATTGCCTTGCTTACTGGAGATGAATGTATAAATGTCGATGCAACAGACTTATGCGACTCTACGCGTAATGCAGCTGTTTTAAAAGACATTGATGTTTTAATTTACACCAATGCGCTGAGTATAGGTATAGATTTTAATACTAACGAATGCGCTGATTACATATTCTTAATACTACCTTCTACGAAACATTGCTCTTCTATAACTAACGTCATTCAAAGTATAGGTAGAACACGAAAAATTAAAAATTTATATATTCATTACAATAACACAACATCACCTAATCTAGAAGAATTTGATAGTAAAATGGAGCAAATGTACGAATCATCACAATTAATACCACAGCGTAATGATGAGCCACATTATATCATGAAATATATGAGTGAATTGTTTACTTGTGAAGTAAGTCTAAACGACAGAACTGATGTATTTACAGATGTCTTATTGGAACTATTACGATGTGATTATAATGTAACATCGGTCAAAACCTTGGAAGCCGCTGATAGCACGGTTGCATTAGTTAAATCACAAACGACCTTGGAGATATTTGAACAATACTATACAAATGTTAATTTAAGTGAAAATCTCATCAATAAATACTTTCAAATTAATCTAAAGGATCTGTCTGAATACATATACCTATCTAATAACGATGATGTTTATCATAAGATAGAAGCTATAATACAAGTTATAAATTTATTTCGATCTCCGCAAAGTTGTTGGAGAGTGTACAAATCTATAGACTGGAAAAAAATGATGAATCATATCATTTATAGCAAATTGGCCACAACTGCAGATATTACATCAATGGAATATTTACAAAATCTTCAATTCTTAACGAAGTATAAGTTATACGAATTATACACTTATCATCCTCGCAATAAATTATCGTATGAGTCATTTATCAAAGTATTTGATGCATTAGATTCAATCATTTTAGAATGTCATACAAATGCATTGTGTACATTACACGAACTGACAGTATCTAGTATTAAAACTCCTCATGAAAATTTTAGTTTATATAGATTGACTGATAATTGCATCGTAAAAAATTACGACAAATATTGTTTAAATCCCATAGACTTAACCATAAATATAGATTTACTCATGTATAGCCTAGTCTGTTGTACTTAGCTTGAGTATCTTATCAATTATTTTAACACAATTGTCTATTGAAAAAGTCATCTTGTGAGTGGATAATCGACTAATTTTACTAGCCATATTCCATAAAGCGTATAATTGAGAATGTTCACCCAATACATCTGATGATACTATAAAATTTATACTATGATTTCCTCCATTTGATACACGATTATATTTTCCTCCAGTCAGAGAATATAAAAGTTGAGGATTTGTAAAATTGTCAAGATCTTCTTCCAACTCGATGTTTGGTGCATATATAGTGGTTTGCACTAATGGCTTGTTATTACCAGATCTATTGATAAGAGTTTCAATATACACATAGTATCCCGTAGACGTTTTGTATATTACATGCTGCAAAGATAGATATTTACTCATATGCTCAAGTGTACGCCATTGATTACTTGACATCTTGAGATATTCGTATATATTTTCGTTTGTACATAATGGATAGAAGTATATGTCATGATTGTTGTTATAATGTGGATAAGGAGGTCCGACTATCGCATTCAATCTGGATATTATACTGTTATATATTGTTACGTGTACTGACCCCTTACCCTTTATTTGATAAGTAACCTTCGAACCGCGATAAAATAAATTGTTTAATGCCATGGATTTGTATATCTTAGTTCGAAAATAAAGACTAACATATTTATTAGCGGTTTCGATTTTTGTTAGATTTTTGTTGATTATATCGTCCACATTTCTATAAAATATGTGAGTAATGTACAAATCAACCAACATTAGTTTTTGAATGGTAAAGTCTATTCTCTTCACGTCAAAATGGAATTGATCAGAACAAATTGGTATTTTTATAATTTCTGATATGTTATTCATCAAATTATCATCACTTGGATCTACGTGATACTTATAAACAATGTGTAATCGAGGGAGTACAACGAATAAAGTTTTTGGACTTTCTATAAACAATACTTTTGTATCAATCGTGATGAGATTCTTTTTGTTACTGGATAAGATTTCATTAGAATGTATGTACCTAATCATATCTTTAGGGTAGAATTTTTGACAATGCATAACATACTCCCTTAAGGGGTCACCTTTCTTAAAATATTTTTTCATTTCGTAAACAGGTCCGGATGATTTATAGAGACCTATCGGAGGAAGTTTTATCAATACGTCAGTCTTCTGATTTTCGATTAATCCAAGCAATCCATACTTTTTAGCGAAAATCTTTATCATCTCAATGTCTGCCCTAATATCAAAAACATCGGTGCTGTCGGGGCGTAATAATTCTTGAACGAAATCAATGGTTGGATCATCAACATCGGTCTTAACTAATCTGTCTAAAATTTTATTGTATATAATTCCTAACTTGTATATACAAGACGGTCCGGGTTTTGGGTACTTATGTGGTATTATACAATTTTTTTCATCAAAGTGACTATAAGCGTTCATAATATCAACAATTATTCTATTGCCGTACTCTTTATACCACAAGTATGAATTTTGTAGATCAGAAGAATAATGTGTAATGATATGAATCTTTTTTTGTGATACATCGACGATACATATCATGTAATATTTTTCCTTTTCTAACGCTACGGGTATAATGAACATATTACACGAAAAAATGAAGAAATCTTCCAATAAACGAGCAAATCTGGATTTGGAGTATTCAGTCACTACAGGTATAATCATAATGGTATTTGGTTTATGTTTCCATTTATTATATAGTGTCATAGTCATATAACCTTTAGCTGTTACCATTTCATGTGGATATATGGGTGTAGTTAAGTATAATTTATTCATTTTCAATTCGTCGATGATATCATTATATGTTGTTGGCCATTTGGGTTGATCATACTCAACAGACTTTTGCTGATTCCATTTATCGTATGAAATTTGTAATTCCCTATCAGTCATAGTAAATGATTTGTTCTTTTTCAATGCTTTTTGTAAATCTTGTTTTTTAGTAGATTCATTGTCCTTCATTTTAGATTTTTTAGACTCGTATTCGGGGTTATCGACCGACTTACGTTTGCTACCACCGCGTAGAATTGACTGTTTAACACCACTACTAGAAGGTTTATCAGATCCACTAGAATTCATGTTATCATCAAATAACGATATTAGCTTTATACTAGAGGGCCTTGGTGGCTTTATACTACTATTAGAAGGCTTGTCAGATCGTTGACCCGATGGGAGGTCGTCGTCTGATATTTCTATAACAGTAGGCGAACGTTGACCCGATGGGAGTTCATCATCTGATATTTCTATAAGATCTCTTTTAGTAGTTGTAGACATTTTTGTTGAAGTCTTAGAATGAGCACTAGAAGCGGTAGGTAGTTCATCACTACTACTATCGTCACTAATGTCACCAATTTTCTTAGAAACTGATTTGGTAAGCACTGTTTTGGTAGATGGCTTAGATACAATTTGAACCATTGAAAGTTTTGTGGTTTGTTCATCACTACTAACATTATCATCGCTAATATATTCCTTAGATTTATATATTTTTCTGGGACTAGTAGTTTTAACAGCTCGAACAGTAGGTGCGACAGACAATTCATCACTACTACTGTCATCACTAATGTTACCAATTTTCTTAGGAACTGATTTGGTAGATGGTTTAGGTGCAGTTTGAACCGTTGAGAGTTTTGTAGTTTGTTCATCACTGCTAACATTATCATCGCTAATAAATTCCTTAGATTTATATATTTTTTTTGGGACTAGTAGTTTTAACAGCTTTTTTAGGACTATCAGTAGCTTTCTTAGGCCTATCAACAGTTTTCTTAGGACTATCGGTAGTTTTCTTAAGCTTATCAACAGCTTTCTTAGGCATATCAGTAGCTTTTTTAGGACTAGTAGTTGGTGGATCAGGCGCTGTTGAAGTAGATGGTATACATTCTGGTAGTTTGACGACTAAGCGCTTTGCCGCACCGGTTACTTTCCTTTCTGTTTTTGGTTTAGGCATGGACACAAGATGAGGTTTAAGGCGGCTATCTAATTCTTGGTTTACGATATTTGGCGTTACTTTGCTATTAAAAACATTATTATGATCTATTACAACATTTATTACTGCTAAAGGCCAGTTGTCTATATTTTCAGGATTATTGGGAAGATTACCACTAAAATATACGCTGGTTACATATGCTTCTATAGTATTAAGGGTTTTCGTAAGTCTTAACTTAGTTATGACTTTTGTATTTTTTATAGTACCATCTGTAGATACATCTATCACTATACCAGTCCAAAAATTAGGCGTTGGATTACGATCGCTTACTATGATGTATCGATGTTCTGTATCGAGTGGGCCATCAAAAAATATACTAACGTCATCACTTGTGTAATCGATATAAACCATAGCAGACTTATCTAAATCTTTGTCTATATTACCCAAGACATTAGCATAAATCATTTTCATTTCAGTCTTAAAATCTAAATGTTCTCCTCTTATTTTAGTCATTTTAGAGGGAATAAACTTTATGGGATCTAATGGTGGTGCGGGTGGTAAATTAGTTCGTGAGGGTGGAATAATAGGGGGAAGCATATCCCTTTCGAAGTGTTTACGATTTTTCTCTAGTCTTCCAGAAAGCTTAGTCTTTACTGTCTTATGATAGTCAGCATGATATCTCATTTTGGTCATTGATTTGTTGAATACATCGACATAATATTTAGGACAGTAACCTACGATTTGAGCTTGTGACCATATATTAGTATGGTAATGTCTCTTCTTAAAATTTTCAATTTCTTTTTTAACTTCGATAGCTTTTGCTTGAATTCTCAGTCTTGTACGAAATTGAATCCAATTTATATACCATTTGACATTATCGTCAGGTACTATCGGTGTGGTGTAGTCTTGTGAAATACTATTTTCAAATGCCCGTAAAACATAACTCTGAAATGCTTTACGACACAAAGATTCTCGCAAAGCCAAAGCATTTGATTGTAATGTAGAACTAGTATATTTTCTTGTATCTAATGCTAAAAAAAATTCAGGTTCGATGGTTATTTCGGCTATGTCGTATATTGTCAGATCACTAATATACAACTCCCGTTTTTCTTTAAGATTTTGTCCAAAATGGAATACGTGTTTTGTCGAATTTAGTAGTTTCGATTCAATATCATCCTTTTTATTAGCAAATGGAGCATTATCAGTTATATTATCCAGAATGTGTTGAGGAATAATTTTCTCTTCTGCCGCTATCCATAACTTTATATTAGCCGATGTAAGATTTACTACTCTGGCTGGTTCTTTATTTTTAAAGAATGTATTGTATATGCTAACATACTTTCGTTGACCTGGCGCACGTTTTCCATACGCGTCATGATCTTGTGGTCTATTTTCTTGTGGTGATAATGCTCGAGATGGTCTTTCTTCTTCTTCATCTCTTTCTTTAGGAATACGATTTGGTCTAGTCGAACCGGTTATTGAGGTAAATGTACTTATTGTGTCATCATCGGCTCCGACAGCAGGAATATCATTGCTTAGTGTAATGCTCGATGTAATAAATCCGTGGGTATCAATTTTGCTTGTTTTTCGTCTAGCGGTTTAGGAGGAGCAGCAGCCTCTTCTTTATCTCTACGTTCTATAGGAAATGTTGTCAATCGATTAACGTATCTCGTAGGAGCAGAAGTTTCACCATACTTTGCTATAGCTTGTGTTTTACCTGCTGTTATTGCTAATTTTTTATATTCTAAATACCGTTCGGAATCTCGTACACCATCATAAACTGATTTGTTCATAATATATTCCATCGCATTTTCAGAAGGCCCGTTAGAATCGGGGATTTGTTGACTTTGCACGCTTTCAGAATGTGCGTGCTCAATACCAGTAATATTAGCTAATGGCTGAAATTCTTCTGATAATCCTGCAAACATAACACTGTTTACAGCTCTATCTATAGGAATTTCTGTACTAAGCATGTTAATAGCATCACTATGTTCTCCTATAACATTATCCATAAGCGTTATTTGTTTGGTCATGGGATTTTGATATATTTCATTATCGATTTCAACACTAGCTTCAGTATCTAATAGCTGTTGTTCATTGGTCATACTATCTATCAAATTGTCCCAATCTTCCTTTGCAATGGTAGTACTATCTTGTAATACTTGTTTCATCATGGAATCTAGGAACTGTTCAGATAGATATTCGTTTTTATCATTGTCTCTATTTACTTCGCTTTCAACATATACACTCATTAAGTTGTCGACAGCTGTAAACTCTAAGGCTATGTCAGCTTCTGCTTCGAGTCCGTTTGCTTCTATCATCTCATCCAATAATTCTTGATATCTACGCTGTTGAGTTGTGCAATATCCAATTTTTTCATGGGCCTCACAATCACACGTTAAAAATTTAGGTGTCCATTTATCTTCTTCAATATAGTCTCCTTTGTAATAGTTCGTTGTACCCTGTAGTGGACAATACATAGAGGTGTGAATATAGCTGCACACTTTACAGATTAGATGAACGTTGGGTTGATTTTGTGCTACTGCAATTTGTTTTCTCAACGGATCGGATTGTAGTAAAGGATATAAATACAATGGATCTACGTATTGACTAGGGAATAACTGTCTCAAATGCTCAACTCTGGGAAATTGTAATGTAATCTTGTCTTCATCAATTGCAATATTTACATCTACAAAATCAGGAGATAGGGGATCACTAGGATCTAACATTGATAGCAATTTTTTAAGTTTGACAGCAGTAATACGAATTAGCCGGCCAAATTTTTCCCTACGTTCTTGGTTTATACCTCTGCCGCTTTTTATATCGTCGTACTGATCTAAAGAAAATTTTCGCATTTTAGCACCCCAATTAGTTAGCATTGATGTGATTT
Source organism: Goniobranchus coi (assembly GCA_025762795.1). Taxonomy (NCBI): domain Eukaryota; kingdom Metazoa; phylum Mollusca; class Gastropoda; order Nudibranchia; family Chromodorididae; genus Goniobranchus; species Goniobranchus coi. Next base: position 10,486 of record JAOXJN010430414.1, read on the forward strand.
GAAATCGAATATCACTCTTCGTTTTATCTTCAACAACTTTGGGATTTATGATAGCTCTAATGGGTATTCGCCGAGTTAGATCAACTATTTCCTCATTATATTCAACTCCATCAAAAGTTCTTGTTCTAAGATATTGAGCATTATTAGCATCCATAAATTCTTTAACAGTCTTTTGAAAACCTTTTGTATCACTATACTCTTCAACTGTGAGTCTAACTAATTTTTTTGGTTTGATTGCATTATCCGATGCTTTACTAGTACTAGGGATGTCTTTTTCAGCATCTTCAATTTGTTTAAATCGAATTTTATTTAGATCTTCGACTTTTTCTTTGAGACTCGTAGACTGAATTTTATCCATGACTTCCTCATCTTCATAAATTTCATCATTAGTGGTAGCAGAAACACCACCGATATTAGTACCTATAAAGTCTGTAGAATCTGGAATAACAGTGTATGTCTGTTTTCGTGATTCTTGGACTGTCTTTAGAGCACTAAGATCTTCGGGTACGATAGTGTTCGCCTTATTTTCAGCTTGATTGATTAAACTAGCTTCCGCTATAGCATTTACGTCTAAATTAACAATGGATTCACTCAATTCATCTACATCCATAAGCTCATCCACACTATCTCGAATAGTCGAATCGTCAGGAATATTAGTTAGTACAGTGTGATCGATGTTAATTTTTACTATTTCTTCATTGGCTGGTAATAGTAAAGGATCTACGTGTCTACTAAACATTCGAAATACGTAATTACATATTTGCCACCAAGTATATGTAGGTACTACTGTATCTACGTTATAGTCAAAACACATGTATAATACTATCCCCAATGGTGAATCTTTATCTACAATTTGTGGCAAATTGTATGGTTCAAAATGTCCAACCACATCCATAGATTCTGGATATGTTTTACATAGTGCATAATGTACCATCGCTCCAACAATTCGATTGTAATAATAACTAACGTGTTTACTCCAATACGTATTAGGTGGTGGAGTAAATTTTTTAGTACCATGAGGTATATAGTTAATATTGTTCACTTCATCAATGGTAATCAACATCGAATTATCAGCAAAATATAAGCTATTATCCTTTTTGTCGATTAAAATGTTGCTTAGTTTAAAATCTAACAAGAGTAGATTTTTAGACGTTTGTGTGAAATATAGAAATGAACAAATTTGATATAACCAACGTAGTACTGTATAAGAGTAATTAGGACTAAGTGGTCCTTCCTGTAGATTATCTATATAACTTCTTAAATCCGTATCAAATTTTGGATATATCAATCCTCTGCAGTCATCTGATGCGACATATTGAGGAACTCTTA
>JAOXJN010431524.1:3257-17274 GCA_025762795.1 Goniobranchus coi
ATACAAAATATGATTTCATTAATACAAAATACAATGTATTAATTACCTGTACATACATGAGTCATGAATATTATTTCATTACAGAACATGCAATGAAGCATGTAAAGTCGCAAATTTTATTTATTGAACAAGACTCTATCACACTGTCTTATCTATTTGCTTTCAACAATTTAATGAAAGTGCAGCCTTCAATTTTCCGGAAAAGGTGGGAGTCATTGTAAGACATGGCTAAGATGCTGAATATTTACCCACTGTAAAAATGATAAAGGGTATACTTTGCATTGTCTTATACATCAATCACATTTTTTAAGTATAGAAGACAAAGACATTAGTCTTTAGTTTTGAGCATCATTCTTGCCTTGTTTCCATTCAAGGCCCATTTCTCGTGCTATATCGGTAATACATAACGTTTATTCAGTTTTGTTTTTTTTTAAAAACCCATCGATAAAACAGGAAAGAATGTTGCTTCATGTACTTTTTTTTTTTTAGATCATAAATTTTTATACTCACCATCAATGGATCAGGGCAGATTTGTACACCACATTGTCCGTAAACATGGTGTGTTATCTGAAGACTTGTCTCTTTACCTCAACATAAAGAATATTCCTTTTCAGCTTCTAAGAGAAATGACAAATTTTGTTCATGCCCTTGTCATTGTGTGTAGGATGAGGGGCATAGTTTTAAATTCATGATCTGAGACTGATGCTGTGGCTCTGCGTTGTGGAGAGGCAATGTTTTGAGTTGGAGGATGTAAAGATAGATCTATATTATTATTTCTAGATGTAGATCTAGAACTAAGGTTGTGATGGAGGTGGAGCAGTTTCTAGATCTAGATTTACTCTTTGTTGGAAAGTTGTTGCTCTGACACATCTAGATCTATCTCTGGGTCTAGATGTGCGTTGTGTAGGAGGAGGATTGGCTACAGATTCATCTTGAAACACTTCCGGATCTTGGTTCAGATGTAAATGGCCTGAAGGCCTTTCTTCACTTTTATGATGACGAGTACTGGATTCATACTTGGACTAACATTTTTGTAGAAGGAGCCTTGCTTTATGGACCATTTTTGTGTTGATCAGAAGTCAAGCTTTTGAGGTCAGTAAACTATGTTCAGTTGGATTGTTACTGTAGGCGAAGTGGCTCTGCTTTCTACATCAGTATCATAGCTGCTGTGCTTCGTTTACAGTCTTTCTACAGGAAGATAAGCTGTCTGAGTCAAATATCCCTTCCTGGGGTCTGGATCTCAATTTAAATGGAGTAAGCTATTTATAGAAGCTTCTCGATTAAAAGTCCGGGATGGTAAGTGATAGGCACAGATCTGATATGATTTTATTGCATTTCCAAAAGCTACTGCCTCGCAACTTGGTATCAGGATCATAATTTAATTTTGCCTCTTCCAATACATCACCGTTATGGACTCATCCATGCAAAGGAGATGCCATTTGCAATGCAAATTTTGAAAATGCTTATTTACCTAAGTCAAAAACACATTGACTTTAGTGAAGGACCCTAATGCATCATAATAAAATCTGAAGAATGTGTTATCTTCTGCAAAGCAAGCTAAAGAGGAAAGAAAAAAGAAGAAAAAATTTTTGCAGCCCTCTGGCCGACTCACAAAGAAATTATGAATTTTGATAAACATTCAGTTTACATGAAGAATACTAGTATTCAGAAATATGAAAATATAAGCAAATCTCAACCTTTTCAAATCGCACGGCTCACGGCCCACGGCCATTGGTCGCTACCATTTCCCATTGGCTATTCCCTGCGTACACAGTATTTTGGTTATTTAAAAAAAAAATCATCATTTCAAAATTATAAGGGTTACATTGTGAAATTTGGTATCATTGTAAAGCGTATTAGTTAGAGGATAAAAATACTGTAGCATGGCACTTAAAAGATATTTTTGATGTTACTATAGCCAGGAAAACAAGATGGCTGACCGGATAAAAATAAAAAACATAAAAGTAACATTATGAGACATTTTTTCTTACCCCACAAACACAGAATCCAGATCTTGGATGCAAATATCCATGAATGAACAAAATAAACACAACATATATTGACAATCCACAAGAGGAGGAGAAATGTTTCATTGTTAAAAAAATTCAATAACTTGCATAGTCAACTTTTGTGTGACAGCCCTGAGATCATCCTTTGGGATGTACTGGGCTTATTTCCCAATCAAACAAACAAACTTTTGTGTGATAAACTTCAAAACAATCAATGCATAGCCGAACTTTACACTTTGGACACCAGGTTTTTGTCAATTTTCTTTTGTTCTTTCTTTCCAACAAAGATGCACCAGCCCTTTTTTGCTTTTTCAGCACAAACTTTGCATTGCCTCCAGCCTTGGTGTCCCTCTGCACCATCTCCGAATTTTGGAAATTCTTTTATAAAAAGTCTTTCTTGAAGACGCGCTTGAGGCATTCCAACAGTGTCGTCTTCATCATTGAATTATACAACTGTGTCAGTTTCAACTAGGTTTATATTGAAGTCCTTCATTACCTTTGCTAGAGGCATGGCCCTTTTACCATGCTGTTTTAGATGTTTGTTGAGCAAGATAGTAGTTTGAATGCGTACAAGTGTTGACATGTGAAAGAAAGGTTTCTTCCACCATTTTTGAGATTTTCTTCTCATTGGAAAAATTAAAAAGGAGATCAGTTGGTCAGAATGATCCACCCCTGACTGTTGCTGACATAGTCAATGACAGCAAGTGGCTTCATTTTTCTTTCAAAACGCTCCATTGTTTCTTTAAGTTCAGGCTGGTGCAAGCTTGACAGTGTCACCCCTTCCATTTTCTGTCCATCTGTTGACCACCAGTTGACCCTTTAGTCTATAATCAAAGTCACCTGCCTGCTGTCTCTTTTCAAACAAGTCCTGTTTCATGAGTCACTGGTTTCCACTTTCTGAACAGACTTCGGGTTATAAGATGTTAGACGTTCTTGGTTCGGATGACCTCCCTTGCATAGCGATTCGTTTCTATTTTCCAACTGTTTATGAATTCATGGGTAATAATTAGCTTTCTATAACCTCTTTTTCAGTCTGTATTTCATCTGTCACTTCTTCTTGCTGCATTTCATCTAGATCTGCATTGGTCCCCACCCCATACATTTCTTCTTCTTTATTGCTACTAGTACTAGATCTCGATTCATTATCAACTGTCCGACTAATTCGAGGAGTTGATACAGTACTGCTCTGACGAATTGAAGCCAGATCTACATCTAGAGCAAAGACAGCACTGCTAGACTCACTGCAGACAGCCTCATTGGTGAAGTCTAGATCCATGGACTCTGGCACGTCATCAAACAAGTCAATACCACTATTATATTCATCCTCCTCTTCCTTTCCTTCACCTTCAGCCTCATGCCCCGATCCTTTGGTGAAAATATTTTCAATTACTTCACGGGCAGTAACCCTGTTATGACTATCCGCCATTTCGATTGTTTTGATTTCGAATACAAAGCTAGACTTCAAACACAATCGTAATAGCAGTAATGATAAAACATTATGGAAAAATTTATTATTGTGACGGATATGAACTAGATTTAAAAAAGGTTGTAGATTATTATTTCATCAAGATAACGCGTACAAGTGCACAGGCAAAGGCAGCGCACGACAGGAAACAACGCTGTTTCCTGAGAGGAGTGGGGTGACTTCAACGCGTGCAAAGCCCGCCTCGCCAGAGAGGAGCGGCAAGTCCTGTTTAGGCCATTTGACGCACAACCTGAACATTTGTTCATCTGGATAAAATGAACAATAATTAAATGAGAATCATTGTTCTCCATCGTGAACAGTGTGCTTCTATAACAATATTCTTAGTGTTCTAATACTGAAAAAATGTAAAAGATGTAGGTCACTGGAGATTAAAAAAAACCCAACAACCCTTAACAGATGACGGTCCCACTCAGTGAATACACTCATGGAAAGATCAAAGTCTTCATTTGGTCTCTGTTAACACGCCAGACTGATAAGTCTGATAAAGGGATTTTTGCAAATCTTTGATGGGACTTGACTAATGAGACTTCAAACAGAATTGATCCCCTAAGGCATCCACTTGTGCCAACACTGACAAATGCAAGGAAATGAGAGTGACAAATGCTGTGTGTGACTGATTTGTGGAACCAGATTGACCAAGATGAGAAATTCTTTTCATGAAAAAATGTCTGGTCAAACGATTTAGCCCTTTTTGACATTAATGGCGATCTTCCCAGAACAAAACATTTTTTTGGCTTCCTCAAGGCTATTGTAAATGTCTGAAAAAATGTGTTCTTGACCAGAATATCGAACCATTTTGGCAGCGATCATATTATTATATTGTGGAATTATTTGCCCATGATGGATGAGAAGAAAAAGGAAAAGGTGTCATAATCATTTCAGATCACTATTTCACAATCTTCATTGTGAGCCAGCTCTTAAGGAACTTGATAGTTTTGTTGAAATATTTCAATTGAAATATTTCAATTGTTTCAACAAGATGGTTCTTCCCATACTTGGCCACACTTGTCTTGTTCTGGGTTAGTGATCACTTTAATGAAAGTAGTCCTTTCAAGCCGAATCGGCTCATAGAGCAAGAGCTTATCCTGGTTTCTTTAGCACGAAGCGGGCAGTGAGAGAAAATGTGTCCATCACTCTCTGAGTAGGATGCAAGTCTATTGCAGAGTACTTTTCCAGCCAAAGCTGTACCCATTTTCGCCCGGGTCGAGTGAAGCAACTCAACTTGTAAGTTCAGGCTGTCTTGAAGACAAAATGTGTCACAGGATATTCCACAGTCTTCAGGCATTGAGGAGCATCATCATCATCATTTGTAGCTTATCCCGTGGCTTCCCAAATTTTCCTTCAGAACAGTACTCTGTCTGTGGAGAGTCCTCCTGCTCGGTGGATTTGATCGCTGTTCGATCTTCCACACCTTGCACCCACCTTTATGCTGGACCTCCTCTTCTTCTCTTTCCCTCTACTTTGGCTTCCATGACATGGTTTTCCGATGTTTGATGTATTTTTGTGTCTTTTTTTTATGCCTGTTGAGAATCATCATCATCATCAAGTATCAGGTCTGAGGCAGACATTGGCGACCATCACACGCCATTCACTTCTCTGTTCAGACAATCTCAGAAAGTTCAGAATAGCCAGTTGAGAAAAGCCAGGCAAAATTATATCTTACAAGGTGCATAACTTTGTATCTTACAAGGCGCATAGCTTTGAATAGCTGCAGAACATTTTGCTGTCCTCAGGTGAAATGAATTTATATTCAAGAATAGATGGCAAATGTGTTTATAATATTTTCTTTCTTTGTTTAAAAAAAATTTGAATGCATAACAAGATCATTGTATGGTTGCTAAGACAACGGAACTTGTATGCAAATAAAACAAACCAATTTCATATCAGATTGTGTCAGATGTGAGGCCTTATAGGAGTACATCTTTAAACTGCCTCATATGTTGAATATAAGTAAAAGTTGTTGGAAATTGGGCTTTTTATCATGAAGCTGTCGAAACGTTTGTTGATTGATTGTTCTTACTTTTCAGGTTTTTATTTTTGGATTCCTTTGTGAGGTGGTCACCTTTTATAATAAATATTTCTATGCTGGCATTTGGATTCTAAATGGATTTTTACAGTCGACTGGCTGGCCAATTGTGGTGGCTTGTATGGGCAATTGGTTTGGACAAGGGAGGTAAGATTTTGCCCCATCTGCATAGAGGAAAGGTTTATTTGTTCTTGTAGTGGAGGAATTAAAGGAAAAATTGGTGCAAGCTTACTATCATTGAAAGAGGTGAAATTGAAAAAGTTGTCAGTTGATTTGTTTGAAACTTATAATCAAAACAAAAGTTGAATATATCCATTGATGGGAGTAAAAATTCACGGAGATGTGAAGTGATGAATGAAACTTGTATATAGAAAACAATCACAGTGTGACAGATTACCGGTTTGGTGGTCCAATGGTAGAGCATCCGCCTCAGAACCAGGAAGTCATGGGTTCGATCCCCGGCTGAGTCATACCGAAGACTTCAAAAGTAACAATTTAGTAACTGTCTCGCTTGGCACTCAGCATTATGAGAACAGTTCTAAGGCCCGGTGTCAGTATACTAGGACTGGGTGAGTCATTCGAGTTGTGCTATACCTTATGGCTCATGTGTGGCAGCACATAAACATGTCAAAATAGCAACGTCGCTGATATGACCTACGCTGTTGAAAAGTGACGTTAAACCGACAAAGTAATAGTAACAGTAACAGATCTAGATGTTGAACTAAAACCTAGATCTAGATCTAGATATTATATATATATAACATCTAGACTATAGATCTCGATCTGGATTGGATTTAGATCCACTCTAGATGTAGGGAATGCCGAAGCTGTAAAGTAGGGGTAAATGAGTGAAAACAAGAAAAGAAAGATAGAGCTCTAGATCTAGAACTAAATATTTTACCTGGAGCATGAGAAGTAACACCTTGGTAGACAACATCTAGATCTAGATATTTACATCTGCAGTCTACATGCCATCAGCACAGAAGATACGGCTGTTTACAAATCCCGCCTTGGCCCCAGAAATGACATGTAATCTATGTGTTGGCAGTGCAAATACTGTGTCGGATAATAAATTCAGTCAATCCAGAGGATTGAAATTAATTTTATAAAATCGGTCTTCTTCTTAAAAGTTTGCTCCAAATGAAAATACAACACCGTAACACTACGTTCCAAGTTATGGGTAGCCTATAGCTAAGTTTCATACTTTTTCATTGCTTAGTTTCTGAGAAAATACTGCTCGCATAATTCGGCCTTTGCTCCATTAGTAGTAAGATTATTATCATTATTATTGTTATAATTATTACTAAAAACTATCGAGTTGACCTGCTGGTACTTATGGATATCTGCATCTATTATAGATCCGGATGTAGAGATTGAGATATCAGGTAAACTTTGCCTTACCCAAGTCAAAACACTTCGATTTCGAATATAATAAATCTAGGCCTAGATCTATATCTAGATTTAGATTGGTTAAATAATGCCCTGGCAGAGAGAGGGAGAGAGGGGGGAGGGAGACAAATAGAGATGGAGAAAGAAAGACCGTGGCACGAAGGAAGAAAGAACTAAAGCCTTGAGTATTCTTGCATTTTAGACCGACTTGTATTCGAAGTAATCAAAACAATATCATTGGGATCTGGGCCTTTCGAGCACACAATGTCAATCCGATTATAGGCCTAGATGGGATGGGAACCATGGGAACACTAATAAAATGGCGCCGAGGTGAATGAAAGGGGGTGAATTAAAGCAAAGAAGAAAAGAGAATCATTAAATATTAAATCTATTTTTCATTCTTTAAAATGTGTGCATGCAACTGAACCCAAAGGAAATATTTTTTCTATGACTTTTGTATAATTTAAGATTGCTGCGTTTGGATTTCTTTTAGCGTTACACTCGTGAAGTTACTCTTATTATGATATGATTTACTGCACTAAAACTCTGAAACAATCGTTGTTTCAACAAAATGGGGCCACATTATCTCACACGAAGAAAAGCCATTATGTGGACATACTGTTCTTTTCATGGACAATAAGTCGCAGTACATGCATTTTATATTTACATAGTTCATCCTTGAGAAAAGTCTGCTTGCACTGTTGGTCAGTTGGGTACCGCTAAAGTTTAGAGGGGGAGTGGAGGAGTTAAAATATGAATTATGTTAACTTCAAATACATGTACTTCTTCTTCTACTTCTTCAAATAGTTCGAATGAGTCAGTAAAAGGAACTCAAAGATATCTGAAATAAATTAGCATTTAAAGTTGATAGAGTAGCCCGTTGCAATCGAGGCTTTCTTTTTTTCTTTCTTCTTATTTACCTCAATGAGTCTGTTTATTTGATCATGTGCTAATGCTCTTACCCCTTAAGTTTCTGTATCAGTCATTGTTTTAATTTTCAAGACTGTATTCTTTTCTCTTAGAATGGGTCGTTTACCTAGCTTCCAGGTCTGTTCCCTTGAATTTTAATCTTCCTGAAATACTTATTTTTGCAAATCAAGCAACAAGTTTTTTTTTCCATTTCATAATATGCTATTTTATATGTATGAAAAAAATGCATAAGATTATAAGGTATTTTTTTCAAATTTTCATTCACAGATTTGCCATAGGATCCAGACAATGTGTAGATAGGTTTGTAAAGTGTAGATTGATAGAATATGAAGTTTGTTCAATTGTAAAATGTCTTATTAGTTATAAATACTATGATCTTAAATACTATCAATAGTACAAAAAAATTAGAAAATATAAAGGTAAAGCATATCCTAGATAAGCCAAGGATGATTGTTTTGATTAATAGACTTGTAAATAAAGGAGGAATTTCACAAAATTCAAGCTTTGGCTTACATTAAGTTGAGGTCTCAAAGGTAATAGACATTACAAAGGTATTTGTTGAATGTTAAATTCTATCCTTCTATCTTTCTTCCTACCTATCCTTCTATACTTACTTGTGTGAATTCCATTCATTGAATTAGAGAGAGAGGCAAATATAAAATAGCTGCTTCTACCTCTCGAGCAGCCTTTAACTCTTGCCTATAGCCTGGGCATTTCATTTCATCATGATTAACTATCAGTATCACCCATTAAATGATAGCAGGAGTAATAGCCTAGAGCGGAAATGAAAGTAGCAGACTAAGGTGGGGATACACTGGGAGAAATCATCGATAGTGTGCTTCTTTAATGACCGTTTTTGTACCAATTTAATTAAAACTGGCAACTCTACAAGCTTTTCACGTAACGATGCACAACTTCACAGTTTTCCCTTTCTTTTGAGCTCAAGATGATTAAAATCCATTCTGTATTTTTTATGAGCTCATAGACACAAAATGCATCAAGTTCTCTCCTTTCTGCTAAGAAAGTGTCAACTAGAGGAATTTTTGTAAATAAAAAAAATGAAAAAAATTCATGACTGGGGTATCCTACTGGATGTGTTGAAGAAGCATGATGATCTTAAACCAAAATTATTTTATATGCAAGGAACTTTTCTGAAAAGTACTTCACAATACTTCTATTCGTGTCGGCCCTTGACTCTGTTTTTGGCAATCTTCTTTGCTGTTTCCCATGTCATTCTAGACCGATTTATGGGTAAATGGTGTGGAGAGAGCTGTTGAAGGACTCTTATGTCATTAGTTAAATTCAAAATTTAATTCTCAATGTTTTGGGGTTTTTTTTGTCATCTGCATGTGTGTGTATGTGTGATTTTATTTTTGGGGGAGGGGTAATTGCCATACATTGAAAGGTAACTTGATGTGACATTGATAACTTCTTCCATTAAGATACCTTCAGCAATTTAAAGATTTGTTCACGGAGGAGGGAAAGCTTCAAGTCAAGATAGCAGTTCGAAAAGCAAACGAGCAGGCTCCTACTGTTACATATACACAGGTACTGCTAAAACTTTTACTTTGATTCAGTTTTTGTAAAGATAAAAAATACTTTTAGATAAAACATTTCTATAGCACACTAAAGAATTTGTCATTTCACTTCTTTTGTATTTTACCTTAATTCATATATTTCCTCTATTTCTCAAATGAGAAAAATGTTTGATAAGTTTTCTCTTAAAGTCAGGTCTCAAAATTCCAGAATGATGATCTCTCAAAGTTGAATTCCTCACATTTATATATCTCACGAAATGTCATTAAAACTTTAAAAAAAAACAACAACAGTAATCTAAAAGTTTCTTTGCCTGGGATTTGATAATCATTTGTTGATTTGTTGTTTGTATCTCCACACAGGGAATTACAAATGCCGTTCCCATTGTCCCCAATCCCAATCCGACAACCATCACCATAAGCAGTGCCCAAGCCTTGATGAAACAGGTGGCACTAGGTCAGCAAGGTATTAAAGGAGCAGACGTGACCGCTGTTGGCAAGCGCAACATTCCTATCCAGCTGTCACTGTCTATCAATCCAGCTACTGCAACTTTGGCCACATCACAAGGTAAAGGTATTTAAATTAATTTTGATCACAAAATGATGTCACATTTTAGTTTTATTTCATTGAAATTGTTTACCGCATTGTAATATAAAGTTCTGTCTGTCAATTTTTAAAGAAATGTCTGAAGACGGACCAGTTTTTCTATGTATTCAAATTTCTATTTTGACTTGATTTACTTGACGAAATAAGGTTTTCAAATATATCACAGTTTTATGTAACTTTTTAGCGCTTTGATGCCTTGGCAAAATGCGCTCTATAAATAAAATTATTATTATTTTATTATTATTATTATTGTTTTTATTGTTGTTGTTAAGGAAGAAAAAGGTTTGTCCAGATTTCATGCATTGATCAACACAGTAATAATAATTAATCGAAGGATTTAGATTGCTCCAGTCCTTGAGTGGCTCATGCAGCGTAACTAGAAAGAAAGGTCCATGAATTGGATACAACAATGCTTGATTGTGGAATATATATATATAAAGATATGTGAAAGAGAACTTAGCTTGATTCCAGTTTCAAACTTCCTTTTTTTTTTTTTAATAAATATTTTCAATGCTTCTGTATCAAATTCAAGCTACTGAAAACCGCTTTCAAATCCAGAAAAATCTTTCAGCAGTATGTAAAAGATGTCATTGATCAGCAAGAAGATAAATTCAGCACTTCACCTTACAATGCTCATCATGTACATACAAAATGACTATAGATCAATGATTAGCCAAGAGCGAACTGATTTTGGCATTTGCATCCAAGAACAACTGAAATAATCCATTTGTATAGTGTAATGACTGCTTTTTGTACAAAATAATGTAACTTGTTAGGCAATTCACCCTAACATTGTCACCCTTTGTAGACACTGATGCACACCCTTTGCTACTTTTATAAAGGACACATAAGAAAATGACTGTGATAAGGGAAGAAATCATATCTTTTAAACGACACAAGATAACTTCACAAAATTTCCAGGATAGACATATGACAGATTGACCAACACTGTGATGCATCTAAATAAAGAAATGAAGTAAAATATTCCCAACCCAAATTAGTACTTTAATTGCCATGGCCCTCATAGTCATTTTTCAGTCTCACTGATTTAGATCTAGACGTAGAACAGCTTGATTACAACTTTTTGACCATAATTTGTCACTGTCTTCACCTCCATCTTTCAAAAAAATCTTATTTGAAAAGACTAATAATATCACTATGATCTGATTCTGTCAAGTAATCATGGTCAACTGTTCAAAAACAGCCCAGAACTTCACGAAACTGTCAAGTATCAGCCCCCCAAAATTTAGGCAAAAGCTAAAGTACATTACAAAAGAAGGGGACTCACTCCTGATGATTATTGGCTTCGTATATTTCTGCATTCTCTTTGTGTTTTAGGTCCATACCATTTTTGACTTAAGTTGAACCTGGCAATATGAATCCACACTGGAAGTTTTGACTTTAGTTGAATGTGGCAACATAAGGGTTAAGATGATTGTGTGCTTGATTGAGGAATTATATCGCTTGAAATTTTTTACTTTTACTGTTTCCTTGGAGACTTCCTTAAAACATTTAATCTAGTCTGTTGTTTCATTAAGGTTTATGCTGTTCATTTTCTCTTCTCATTACAACATTCATGTTGCCCATTGTTTTTCATATGTTCAGTCATCGTTAAACCCCCTCCTGAAGCCAAAAGTGGTAGGGAGTACAGTGAAATAAATGTGGACTAAGAGAAGATCTAATCTAAATCTAGATATTGAATCGACATCCTGACATAAAATCCCTTCTACAGTCTACTGCTATAATCTACTAATTTTTCCATCATAACTATTTTTTCTTATAATGAATTTCTTCGCATTAATTTTGTTGTAAAATTGGTTAGATTTTTTTCTCTCAGACTTTCCATCATCTTTGTCCTCTTATCAAGTATTTTAGTAAAGTTTGTTTTATGTGTTTGTGTATGTGTGTGTGTTTGTGTATTTTGTTTTTGTCTTCTTTTTAGATGAATGAGAGAGATGGGACAGGTTAAGGAATATGCAAATGCTAGAGACCGCTCAGTTTTTAAACATTGCTCCAAAGGTGAATTTAAAATGGATAATTCTCAAGCTTTTATTAATCGTTGGGATTCCTTGTTGATTTTTCAGCATCTACCAGCATCCCAACATCTATGTCTGCCCAGTTTTTAGCATCATCCGTTCCAGGGGCCTCGGTGGTGGCAGCTCAGAGATTGAAGGCATCAGCCACTGGAACTCAGCACAGGTCAGGGGGTCTTCCATTAATTCGCTAATAAATTTGCAATCATGTCAATTTAAATTATCGAAGGTTCAAGATTAATGCAGATGTGACCAATCCCCCCCCCACCGGAAAACAATCCAGAATTTAAGTGTAATATTTTGATAATTAGTTCTAGTAGAGCTTTTGAAGACATCCTTTGTTATACAAAAAAACGGATTATGTATTGTTTGCCATTTTCACAGACCAAACTCATCACCTCTGGCTAGTCCTGTCCATCCTCCCAAGGCATCAACTCGTAAGTAACTCCTTTTTCAATCGCATTTTCACCAACATGTTGAGGAAAAACAATCTTCTATGAATTTTAATCTTCTGAATGCCTTTTTTTAATTTACATTAAGTTCAGAAAACAGTGATCATGTTTTATGATGCTTGGAAGTGAAATGAAAAAAATATCCAAGAGTCCTTAGCCAGCTAGATTTTCTCAATTCCTTAGTCACCTTTCTTGACATGCATGAAATTGGGCCTTTTCTCTGCCTTCCTTTAATGGAGAACCCATTGGAACCTTGGAATGGGAATTTTTTTTTTTTTTTTTTTCAGTGAACAGGAAAAGTTTGAAACACATTTGATGTCAAAGCATGGAAATTAAAAATTCAGAGTTATTAAACCCAGAAAAAGCTTCTGTATTTATCAAAATGAAAATGTTCAGGTCTAGTTCTTTCATTTAAAACACCTTCATCTAAAGGTCATGAGCTCCACTTTGATGATTGCTATCAAACAACAATGTATGAACTTAGCATAATTGTAATTGACTATTGGCTATTCTTGTAGATTTAAATGAATGTAAGTTCTGGTAAATTTCCTTATGGAGCACAAAGATTTTCCTGTAAAGCTGGTTTAGATCAATGACCCAGTGTCAGAAACTTTGTGCTTTCTCATGCCTCAAATTCAGGGCCTCTGTGCCCCTCAGTCTCCATCGTGTTGTGTTGCAGGAACTTCAAAGGGATTAAAAGTCCTTTTTTTTCCCTCCTTTTTTGTTGTTTATGGTGTGCTTCTTTACAATCATTACATTTGACTCATTTTTTAATCCTCTGCTCAACAGCCCAACAGTCAGCCATCTCTGCGGTCCCCTTATCTTTACCAAAAGCTCCTACTCCAACCTTAACACCCCCACCAAATTCCCGCACACCAACACCCACCCTGGCAGGGTCCAGACGGTCATCAGCTGCTGAATTAAATCAGCAGGCATCAGCTGCTGGTCAGCAGCAGCAACAGTCATTGCAGCAGCAAAATCTGGCAGGTTTCCTTCAAGGTATGTCATGTCAATATCATTGGTTACCATATGTCAAATGCATGATGTCATCATTCAGAGTTCCATCCATTTTATTCTGATTTTATTTTCTTCTAACCTTTGATGGTGTTTTGTTTTATCAGTTTTTGTGAAAAGTTTGCATTGGGGTCCCTTGTGATTTTTTAAAATCTTGTTTCTTTTTGTTTTGGTGGGGGGAGGGGTATTTATTTACTTTCAGAATTCTTTTGTAAAATTACTGAAATTTACAATGAACACATAAAATGTGACATATTTGGTTGTTTTTAATTAGAGGTGAGGGGTAGTGGTAGGGGGGAATATTTATTTACTTTCAAAGCTGTTATAGAAAACATTTAAATTTACAATATAAAATATCAGAAGTTTTAAAAAAAATTTTAGCCCTCACAAAGTGTTGGCCCCTCAATTTAGAATGACCTGCTTTTGATAATGTTAATAATAATGATACTAATAATAATGATAATAATAATAATAATAATAATAATAATAATAATAATAATAATAATAATGATAATAACAATAATAATAATAATAAT
>JAOXJN010431525.1:0-11805 GCA_025762795.1 Goniobranchus coi
TAGATAGATAGACAGATAGATAGATAGATAGATAGATAGATAGATAGATAGATAGATAGATAGATAGATAGATAGATTTCAAGGAAACCCATCAAGCTAAATCAAAGGAATGGGTGCTAAGGTCAGGTGTTTGGGACATGAGAGATTTAGATGTCTGTACAATTGAATATGAGAAAAGGCCAAATACCATGCCTACCCTCAAACAGCGGCCTAGCTTTGATACTTATCTGCAACCAAGCAAATTGTGCCTGTAAGGAATCACTGCTTCATTTCGACAACAATGGACAAATCTTTAAGAAAGAACCCTGCAGCCTAAAACATATTATTGACATGAAGTATTCCATTTCTCTCTTCTTCTTTTTCTTCTCCCTTCCAGGCCCCATAAGTAATCAAGATTTTGACCAATGCTCCACAACTTGCCCCCAATCTTCAACATTTCATTATGCTCCTGGTGCAACCTACACATATGACTACAGGTATGTCTAGAATATTTAATGCTTGAGTGGCACAATGCAGTATATTATCCAATTTAGTGTTATGGTCCAAACGGCGTGCTGTATATGCAAAAGTAACTGAAGAAAATTGAAATCAAGCAGCATTAGTTTAAATTTTGCTGGAAAAAATGTTAGGCCATTATATATCTTATAATGCAGCAAAGCCTTTCAAGCTTTTAATATACAAAAAAACTTGAATGTCTTTGGGTTGCTGCAAGAACACACTAATTACTCTCCAAATTATACCCACGTTGTGGCGGGAAAATGGTGTTAATGGTAAGTTAGTAAGTTAGTTACTTTGTGGGTTTAAAGTCACTTTTCAACAGCGTAGATTACACCAGCGTGTTGCTGAGGGCAAATGATGATTAATTTAATTTTGATAGAATTTAAAAAGGAAAGTTCCAAGTGTCAACATAACTCGATTGATGTGAAAACAGTATTTTCAATGTATCAATAATAATATTCATAGTTACATTATCATTTTTAATCATGTACTCAGGCGCAACAAGGGGGATAACTCTATATTTGCCCCAAATATAATATGACCTTTTATAGTTTGCTCCTCTGGTAATCTTTACAAACCGATATTGAGTCGTAAATTCATGACTATTTAAGAGTTTTAAACTTTTTTTTTTTCAATGTACGCTCTTTGAAAAAAATTTGAATTGAACTCAAATAGGATTTGTAATATTGATTCCATATACAGAGTGGACACAGCAACCAGCATGGCTGGTGCTTCCGAGGATACGGCCAAATTGACCCTACAGACTATTGGTGATGTTGAAGTTTTGAGTCCTTGTGAGTTTTCACTCCAACTGAGAGACACCAGACTGTTTCATACAGATGGCAATGGCAACATGAAAACCGCTGACAGGTGGGATAGCATGTGAATGAAATCTTCATACATACAAACGTTTTATTGATTGGTACCGAATGACCTACACCTTCCTACTTCTCAGGCTACTCATGATTCACCAGGCTCAAGCTCCTGTCACTTCCTGATGATAAATGTGTTCTACAAACACTGAGGATAAAAATTCATTTAACAAATATTAAACATTGAGTTAAGACTTACTCTACTTAATAATTGTCAATTATATATGAAGAAAATGAAAAAAAATCAATCTCTCTGGTTAAAACTAACAGAATAACTGGCTTAAGTAAATTGTTTGTTTGTTGTTTTGTTGTTGGTGGTGTTGCTGTTGTCATTTTTGTTCTTTGTTGTGTGTGTATGGCGGGCAGGGGGGGGGGTTGTTACACTGAAGAAACAGTTGCTCCTGCCAATGGGTGCTCATTAACAAACGGCATTGATAATTGTAAGTGACATGGTACATCTTATGTTTCTATCACTGATTCTCATGCAGGGAGGTTCACTTCCGTTCTGGACTGGAAGCTTACCCGTTGCGATTTTCATACCAAGATGGCAAAATTGAACACGTTTGTCCATCAAATGAGGACGATGCCTGGAGTATGAACCTTAAGAAAGGATTTCTCTCCGCCTTCCAGAACAGCATGGATGACCTTACACAGAGCCAGAATGTAACTGAGGTAAATAGGATAGATCTTTTAAAAAAAAAAAAAGAATAATAAAACAGTGTGTGTGTGCATTTGCGTCATAAAGGCATGTGGCACAGTTGGCCGAATGGTTAAGGCATTGGTGTTGGGATCGGGAAGCTCTGGGTTCGATTCCCGCCAGCGGCAACTTCCCTAATTGCTTTACTCGACTCAAGTGTTAAATGAGAACCTAGCAATAGGCTGGTATTGTTGCGCTTGACATGCTACAGTTTACTGTATATTCTCCAAGGGGTATGCCTGCTAGGGAATAAACTATCGTAAAGCGCTTTGAGATTGCTCGTAGAAAGGTGAAAAGTGCTATATCAATTCAATGTTTATCTTTAAATAGGAAAGGTCCTTTATTGAAAGAAGTAGTAAAAATAAAGATAAAAAAATTGTGTGCAATTTGAGTCATAAAGGTATAAAATTTGTTTTTCAAAATACAGGAATTCGTTGTTGAAATTCATTTATTTGATAGATGAAAATATCATCGATACTCATTTACAGACTGATGTAGCTGGAACATGCAAGACTGAGTACACAGTTGTAAGCAATGGCTATTACACCACATCTCTCAAGAAAAGTAAGGACATCCTTAGCTGCACTGATCGCCAGAACTTTGAGACTATGATTCAAGCCACTCCTTACCTGATCCCATCAGTAAGTAATTATTGCCTATATAAACAGAGTTTATCGAAAGTTATAGAATGGTTAGACTGCTGTGAGAGCAACAACCTTTTAGTGATGAAAAGGATATTCATGCTTTGTGATGTAATAAACCGGACACAAAGAGATGCTATTTGCTTGTCTCCGGTAAGTCTTTTTCCACGTATAACAGAGTGAGTGTAACTCTTACTTGAAACCTAACATTGGGTTAAAAATATCATCCAGTTATGAGATTTTCAATACCGGTAATATAATAACATGTATTTCCAGAACTAAGTTATGAAGTTTGGATTTTGCTGTCCAGTTCGATTTTGTCATTCTCTTTAAAAGGCAAAAATGAATTTGAATTGTATTTATGTCTCCTCCAGGACATCCAATCTTTTCCTTTGATGAAAAGTACACATGAGTGTGAGCAAACTGTTGAGACATCTGGTGTTCTTAAATCCACCGTTTGTTCCGAGACCCACATTTACAGACCATTTGCTAATGGGCTGAGTGGAGGAAGCACTACCCTCA
Organism: Goniobranchus coi; assembly: GCA_025762795.1. Lineage (NCBI taxonomy): Eukaryota > Metazoa > Mollusca > Gastropoda > Nudibranchia > Chromodorididae > Goniobranchus > Goniobranchus coi. The sequence goes on from JAOXJN010431525.1 coordinate 3,231, forward strand.
CCCAGAAATTGGCATACAAGACATACAAGAGGAGCACTGGTTCTAGAACAGGTAAACACTGTAGTAGTTTATTCCAAAAATTAAAATGACCTTAGCAATCCAAAGATTGTTCTGTAATGGTTAAAATGAAAACTTTTGTAGAAAGACATGTGTAACTACCATGCTTTAAGACTTGATTTTTATTGCACAGGATCAATTGGGTCACGAGACACACTCACGTTTGACCACTCAGTCACTCAGCCAAGCACAGATCAGGCTCGTCGATCAGTGGAGCAAAAGCTGGGAGAAATCTGTGACAGCACCCTTGTTGACATTCGACCTGAATCTCCACGTCAATTTTCTGGTTTGGTTGAGGCCATGAAGTCTATGGATGCAGATGACATGGAAGACATTTATCGTCTGCTTAAATCAAATACTCTGTGCCCTAGCAATAACAGAGCTTAGTAAGTGAGATTTATGGGATACTCAATTCAGAATTTAAATTGGTTTGCTTAGTTTTTTTCTTTGTCTTTTTTCATTTACGACAAAATAATTTACGGTGAAGATGGTCATGATACAAAATGCCTCAGTATCCTTCAGCAAGTCATAACAAGACATATGTATCCAATCAAATTGTTATTACATTTTACAGCAAATCTTTTATTGATGCCCTCCCAATGACCAACACTGGCAACTCAGTTCGTCTGATGTCAAAACTGATCGTCAACAATGATGTGAAAGGGCTTCAAGTTAAGGCTTGGTTGACTTCTCTTGCTTTCATCCTACAACCCGACTCGGAAATGCTCCTGGATGTAAAGGTAGTTTGTGTTTTGATTTGAATGATCAACTAACGGACGGCATTAATGAAGCCTATACTAATCAATGAGATTCAAATTTCCTTATCATGGTTCAAAGATAATTATGATGAATACTCCTAAATGCTGTGGTGGTCTTCAACCAGAAAAATCAAGATTTACAGACAGAAGAGAACTCACAATAAAAATCAAACATGACTGTTTACACCTCAGTCTTTTTTTTCACCTTACCCTATGGTAATGAGATTTTGACTTCGAAGTGAAGAGATCAAAGTAGATTACATGACAGGCAGCTGGAACGAAATTTTAAAATCAGTGATAGGCAAGACAGAGGAACAAACGATCGCAAATTTTAAGCCAATATGAGAGGAAACAAAATCTTTAAGTCACAGAATAATGTAGAACAACAAAAGCTTAGATGGTTCGGTCATGTAAAGTCTGAATGAAGAGAGAAGGACAAAGAAGATGCAAGGAATGAGAAACATGAAGAAAGGCCATCAGGAATATAATCTGCATCCAACACAATCACAGAAAATTAAGTAACGAAATAAGAAAAAGAGTAATAATGAAGCCTAATCATGATACAACGATCTAATAAGAACTTTTACACTCGTACAAAACTGAAATCCCTTTTTTTTTTTAATTCTTAAGGGACTACTTGACAGTAATCATATAAGGGAGGATGCTTTACTGCCAGTCAGTTCATTGGTAAACAACTACTGCAAGAAACAAGCATCTTGTGAGAGCGACAATGCGGTGCTGAACATCATGTCTTCCCTTGAAGAAGCCATTGGGCCCCGATGTGATGCAGGGGGCAAGAAATATGAAGAGGTACATTTTTTCTGGCATGCTTTTACTATGAATGAAGTGTAAGATTTTTGGAAGATTGGAGATCCCTATGTGCTGTATGATTTGTTTTTTTATAAAACGTTCATTGAGGCTAGATATTATGATCTTCATTGTGTCCAATAGCGGCTTGGTGAAATTGGTTAAGAAAACCTGTGATTGTTACTTCCAGATTCTCCTTACTCTTAGAGCTATTGGCAATGCAGGGCGTGCAACACGTGCAGTTAAGGTTTTGAACAAATGCATGACAGCAACATCTAATCCCATGGAAATCCGAGTTGCTGCTGTTGAAGCTTTCAGAAGAATACCATGCACTGCTGAGGTAGGCTCCAGATTTCTATTTTATTAATCACACTATATTAGATAGTAAGGTCTTTTGTGTAACATCAAATGGTCTTCAACATCTCAACTGTTAAAACGAGTACAGCACGCTTCGAGATAAATATAATACAAAAGTAGCTCAAAGGCAAACGGCTTTTGTTTCTCAACATTATACTTAGTTTATACGGTGCTGTTATTTTTTCACTTTTCCTCACGATACTTATCCTGATGAGCTTTTTCCGTAACTAAGCCTAACATGGAGTTTACAACCTATTTTGAGCTTTCAAAGTCTAAATTATGATAAACAAACATTCATCACTTTACATTGACCACTCAAAGAAGGAATTCTGTCAATCCTAGGACAAGGCTCTGTGGAATCTATTCTTGGACAGAAGCTTGGACTCAGAGCTAAGAATTTCTAGCTATTTGGCTCTAATGCGTTGTCCCTCTGAAGAGAGTGTTGGGAAAATGGTCTCGAGCCTGAACAATGAGGACAATGAGCAAGTCGGTGCATTTGTTTACAGCCATCTAACCAACCTGAGAGAATCTTCAAATCCTCACAAACAAGATGTTGCAGAAGCAATAAAGAAGTGAGTCGTTTTATTTTGTAATATCGGTCTTTGTTTTTATCTTACAACTTCATGTTCTTGATGTAAAGAATTTTATTGTCTCATGGTGCCAACATACAAGCTGAATTAGAATAGTTTACAAAGTATGCACTTCAATAATGGCTAATTTATGTTTTCAGTAGAATCAACATAGCATCTTTTATCGTGCTGATTTTGAATGGTTTCAGATTGAAGTAAATGGAAAATTTCACTTATTATCTTTTTCTTATTCTATCATAGCTTGGATTTGGACAAGGAATTCGACATAAGTCCTCTCAAGTTCTCTCGCAACTATGAAATCTCAAGTCTCATCAACAAACTCAACACTGGCTTCACTGCTGAAAGTAACATGATTTGGTCAAGTTTAGAGCAACTGCCAAGATCTCTTGTCGGCAATTTGACTGTTGAGCTTTTTGGCCAATCCATCAATATCTTCGACTTTGGAGGTCGTTTAGAAGGACTGGAATATCTTTTGAGAAGTGTCTTTGGACCCTACATCAATTCAGATGAGAAAGTCGAGGTACATATTTGCTACAAAACATCCTGTGATAAAACAATATACCCGAGTCTCGATTTCATATTTGGTGAACGTCTCATGTTAATCCATTGATGAAGATTCCTTAAATTAGGAAAAGAATAAAAGAAACATAATATGATTGGGAATGATACAACATAGAGGATTTAATGAATAGATCATTTCCTGCTTGATACATTGATGGACTTCTGCTGTTTTCTTTTATCCATGTATTATATGAAACTTATTGTTACAGAAACAAGTCGACTTTGATAAAGTTCAGGGCTCAGTTTTCGGTCGCATTTTTGGCAATGAGTTGTTGTTCCTGAATAGTAAGACTGCCAAATCTCCTTTTGGAAAGATGCCATCAAAATGGCTTGATGTTCTCATCAAATTGGCCAAGAAGCAAGAATTTGCATTTACTCAAAACTTCCAGTTTATTGACGCCTGGTAAGGATCCGATTGCTGTATAATAAGAACAAATTATAATTAGCACCAACATAGTATCAATCAGCATTCTTAGGACAGAAGCTTTTTAAAGTAATGATAGCCATTGCATCTACAGTGCCTTTTCATTATATGCATGCATTAAGTTTCTGTTCTCACCATTCAGTGGCAAACCTTTGAATTGGTATACATCTGATTTTATTTCCTTCTATGTTGTTAGAAAAAAATTATCTGCATATTAAGTTAGATTTAAAATCCACAAGGTCCAAATCGTTATCTTCTTAGCAGGATGGGCAACATAACGAAGCAAATTACGATATCCCTCTTTTGTATGCTAACAGTAATTTAGGAGAAACGTTTTGATATCCCTAAAATTAAAACCAAATTTCTATTTAAGCTATGCATGAATTTCTATCAATGTACAATCCTTTTTCTATAGTTTGGTGGTGCCTACCTCAGCTGGTCTACCAATCAAAATGCATGTGAATGGAACAGCCATTGTTGATCTTTCTGTCAATGGAAAAATGGATTTGCGTAAAATTGGAACTTCCCCTAGGTCAATGGATGTAGATGGAGAAGTGAGACCTAGGTATGTCACTAGAAAAGCTTTTGTTAAATGAATACAATCTTTCGTGACTGATTCGACACAAACACTCAAAATAATTCTACTCTTCTTTAGTTACTTATTTCTTCTTTTAGGTTGTCATATCTATTATTTTTTAATATATAGGAAAAAAAATTTTGAACAGGACTTTAAAAGAGTCAGATTGAAATTCTTTTGTCTTCTTTCTGTAGTGCTGCTTTGGAAGTTACAGGAACCATGGTTGTCGATGCCTTTGTGACCAAGACTGGACTAAGGATGCGTAATACCATGCATTCCAGCACATCATTGAAGGGACGTATCCAGTTGAACAGAGGACAACAACTCAACATTGAACTAGACACTCCAGAAGATAAATTGGACATTTTTGGGGCGAAGTAAGATTGCCAAAAGATAATCAAGTTGCTATATAAGTATCTCTTTGTTTCACCTTTGCTAACATGTAGTTCTATGATAAAATAAAAAAAATTGCTATGCACTAAGGTTTGACCAATAAATTTCTACAGTGTGTTTCTTTGGATTGCTAATTGTGAGTAAGGTAGTCATTTTTTTTTAAATCTTCATGAATGCCATTTATCTGAAAAAGAAGTCCATGATGCCAAATCAGTAAAGAGTTTATATGCATCCCTACACTTGTCTTTATTGTAGGTCACAATTCTTCATCCTCCACAATGATATTGAACAAGAACAAGAAATGATTAAGGACAACAGGAAAGAGTATGAAATTTGCTCAGGAAAAACTCTTGCCACCATTACTGGTATGGAACTCTGTGGACAAGTGAGCTTTCCAAATGCATCCCTCCAGATGGAAGGTCCATATTTTCCTCTCACTGGCCCAACTTCCTTCACTGTCACACTCTTGAAGAAGGACACACACTCTGGATACAAACTTTTTGCCAAAAGAATTGAGGTAATTGAAATTTGACACGAAGACAGAAGGAAACTTGAACATTTGCAGGGAATAGAATGGAATATGAATTAGTACTTTCAATAAACTTTTATGTCCTGAACTACAATTTTGTTTCAGTCACCATAATACAACCTATTGTTTTCACAGAACAAGAAGGCAAGCATTGCACAGTTTTCTGTCAACACTCCTGGTTCTAAAGTCGATCGTGCCATTACAGTTGACATGACTTTGAACTACGCCAAGACGATGGTTGAAGTAAATATGTTCAGTCCATGGAAAAAAACCGAAATCAAAGGTAAAATAGGTGACATGATAGAATTGTTTTAACAATGATAATTAATATACAGCATTAATGATTTATAATAAAAATTTCTGCCCATTTAGCATTTTATTTATCATTTCTAATTGCTAAAAGAAGATTTTGCGTGTGAGCGAAGAATCAACCAAGGTTATAATGAGAGCAAAGATTGAAAACAATACCCTTTATCATGAATGCAATGGAAACTACTGGGTATTTCCTTGATGTTGTGTTTTCTCTTTTAGGTAATCTGATGAATAAAGAGGGAATGAAGAGCATTGCTGGCAAAATGGTGATTGATGATGTCAATGTTTATGCTTTGACCTCTGAGCTTAAAACAGTTCAGCAAAAGAACAAAATCCAGTACACTCCAATGATTGAACTTAAAACTCCAGGTGCAGACAACATTCAGCTGGTGGGACTGATTGCTTTGGAACGTCCACTGAAATCAGTGAACATTGATGTGTCTTTGACTGGCATTCAGAAATTGCCATACACCTTGAAATGTAAGCTTATGATAATAAACTAAGCAATCTATTGTAATATGTGTCTTTTAGCTGTTAGAGGCAAAAGGTTTTTAAATGAGGAAGAGAATTAGCAATGAGGAAAGAGATACATATAATTAAGCAATAATGCGAATTATTATTTATTATAACATGGTGTATATAAATGGATGTGGTTCACAAACCGAAAAAAAAAATATCATCCTTCATATAAAAGATTAAAAAAAAACAAAAAAATTAATTAATTTTTTTTTTTAATGACCCATTTTGAAGAGACACAAGTGGGACCTGATAGAAGAAAGGAGATAGATGAGAGGAGAAGTTCTTGCTTAAATCTTAATCAGCTCATTATTATTAAGTGTTTGGAGAGATATGACAAAGGGACTTCTACCTCCTCTGTTGAGCAATCCATAACCTGTAAGAGGACATTACACTTTGTGTAGAAAACCACTGCGAGCACAAGTTTGACAATTTTATAAGTATGACTTTATCCTTTCTAACATTTTTTAAAATCTTCACATTATAGGCTGAAAAATAGGCTGGGAAACATAAATGTACACCATTCTAAAGCCTTTCTCTTTCAACAAAACTCCTCAGCTAAAATTGTTAATAGCAAGAAGGAGAAGAGCCTGGTGGCAAGCTTCAGTTCCGACAACAAAAATGTTTACAGTATCGAGGCCAGCAACCTGCTCAGTATCATGGGTAAAAAGTCCATCATAGCATCTCTGAAATCCAAGTTTAACCTCAACACCCCCACCAAACAGCTCATCTCTATTTCTGGTTCTGGTGATTACCGTGAGGACAAGTCTATCAAAATGGATACTACTGTGGCTATTTACAAACTTCTGAGGAGACCTGCATCTTTTAAAGGTATAAATCATTGCGGCCCATAATTCTGACCACTAATTATTAATGAAAAAGCAATCTAATTGAAATGCATACCAACCCCTGCCAATTTAAACAAAAAATATTTTTTGAACATTGTCTTTGAGATTGATATCAAGAGCTAAGAAATGAAAAGTTAAAATATTTACAAAAATATTGACTCTGCATTAAACTCACATCAATAAACTTTGGTTCATAATTGTTTCAGTTCTGCCAACTTCATCTCAAGGAATTTATTTTATTACACCTTTATAGAGGTTTATCGATAAAATAAATAACAATTTAGTAAGATCTCCATTTTCATGAGTAGCAATGTTCTTAGATGGTACAGTGAACTGAGATGTTTAAATGTGATTTCTATTTTTTCTCGCTTTATTCTGTTTTAGTCAGTCTTGTGAAGAATGCCAAGAAAAAAGGATCCCGATATGATTTGGATGTTCTACTGAAATCTACAAAAATCACCACCCGCATTGATAGCAATATGTTCATCAAAACAAGTGGATTCATTTCAACCAAGACATCCCTTGACTACACCATTCCAAAATTTGCTAAGGACAAGATTATTTTCTCTGGAAAGATGAATGATAGGAGTACAAAAGCTTACAAGAAATACTCTGTCAGAGGGTAAGAAATTAGAAATAATTTCTTTGCATAATATATTATGATGTTTTTACACTTTAATAATCTTATATCATCACATCAGTGAAGACATTTAAATATTTTGGTAATTTTTTTACTTCTTCCATCGCTTCTCTAGGAACCTGAATGTTAAGAGGAACCCTGATTACAATATGGGTTTGATTCTTGACCTGGATCACAAGAAGAAACACAGTGAAATAGAAATGGACCTGAAATATGGGCCTAATCCCAAGGATAAAACCAAGAAGATTTACTTCCTGACATCACTAACAAAGAAGATTAGCAACTTCAAAAATGCAATTGTAAATTACAAAATCAAGGCACAAGCTCCTGAACATGTAAGCTTAATAGCAGTTAACTTAAGAAGTCAAATTTTTGATACTTGCATTTTACAATTTTAACATTTTGATTTCAGATAAGTTAAGTTTTTAAGGTGTAACCTTGTTTTCCCACCTTTCGCTCATTGAGTTTTTATAACATTATATCCTTTAGCTCATTTTAAAAACTGATTAACTTGTAAATTGAAATCAAGCATATCATTTGCCTGTCACTCTTTATTCTTGTAAGTCATAAGAAAGTATTGAAAAAACATGTGATACATCATTTTCTTCATGTTTTTATTTGGTTTCTTATCTTCACCGAGCTATATTTCTAAAGAGAATGTTTTTGTTCTGTTTATCTTCAGAAAGTTGATGTCTTCCTTGGTGGAAGACATATGCACACTCCTAAAAGGTTAGATTCCAACATTCAGTTGACATATGGCAAGAAGAAAGATATCAGTGCAGCCCTTGCCTTGAGAGATCAGAGTACCAAGCTGACAAAGGTGAATGGGAAGATGAATGTGGCATGGCCAGGAACAGAATATGCTGTTAACACACAGTTAGTCCAGAAATCTGCCAAGCAGTACTCTCATGTACTCAACGTAAGGCGCAATGATGGTACCAAACATTCAATGGCAACAACCTACAAAATGCCCAAGGCTGCATCACATGACTTCAGCACTGTACTAAATATCCATGGCTCTAAACCAGTGACACTGACTGGGTCAACAACTTTGAACCTGAAGAATTTTGCAGCATCTGGAAAAGTTTTGTCTGGTAAAAATACGTATGGCATCATCACAACCTCCAGAATGACAAAAGCACCAAATGCTAAAATCAATGTGGAACTGATACACCCAGCAAGGCGCATGACATTGGATGTAAGTGG
>JAOXJN010432636.1:0-11795 GCA_025762795.1 Goniobranchus coi
GGCTATTGAAGAGGCTTTGTGCATTTTAAGAAAGCTAAACATTTTTAAAGATCATCAAGATTAAAGAAAAAAATTCCTTAATATCCCAAATCTCATTACATTTGATAGAAACGAAGGAATTGAATGAGATTGTTGTATTCTTAGGTTCTAAGGTTGGAGGTACTAAAGTGACAATCATTGGATCAGGCTTTGAGGGAGGTGCTGACAACATTTATGTGGATATGACCGTAAGTATTTCTTTACCATAGTCATTGGTCCAATCAACTGAAAGTGCATGGACTTTATGATTCAAATTTATTGATTATACTTACAATTTATTTGCTGTATCGTTTAATTTGCTCATGAGCATTGTTAGTTTTATTGTATCAAGACTCAAATGCTTCTTATGCCTATCTTTTTCCTTTAGATTGGTGATACAGTGAAGTAACCTCACTTCCACATTCTTATGGTCAAATTTATTGATTATGCGTACTGTTTACTTAACTGTAGTTTAATTTGCTCATGGTCATGGTTCTAAGGAAATTCAAAGGCTTGTGATGCCTTTCTATACCTACAATGTTGATACAGTGAAGAATCCTCACTTCTTCATTTTTATGGTGAAAACATTTACCCCATTATGTTTCACATGAATAAACAAAGGAAATCATTTATCCTTTCACAATATAATTAAGGGTACATTAAAAAAAGTATCTAACGTTTTCTCATTTCATTTTTTCCCCTCAAGAGAGTCAATTTTTTTGTAGAAAAAAAATCTCAGATTTTGTTTGAATTATTTTGACTGTAAAGATCCATTGCAAAGAAAAACCACATCCATGGTTAGGGTGACAAATGCTTTCTTCTGTCTTTTACAGTACATGACTTGTGTGGTTGAATCAGCAAATTACACACATATAATATGTGAAACAGAGTGTGGATCTGCTCCAAGTAGTTGCTTCGTTGGTCGTCTGACTGCCGCCGTACGAGTTGGAACCATGTATGCAGAATGTATCAGCCCAGCATGCTATTTTATAACAGATGAATTCAGGACAGCCTCGGTAACAGGCTTATCTCCCAACACTGTGTCCTCAGGTACAACATGGAAACCCCTAATGGGACATAAAAAATCAAATTTCTGAACTATTACCTTTCATGAAGTGATTCCCTCCCCAAGACACGGCCAGTGCCCAAACCTTTTCCTCTGCAATTGCTAAGCCCTTGACCGCACCAGCCTATGGTTTGCTTCTTTCTCACTCATTTGCAATAATATGTTCTCGTTGCAAATGGAAGCATATTTATTTCTGTTCATTTTTAGATATAACATAGTACACTTTTCTTCTTGGAAAGTAGTAAAAGAGATGAAATAGAAATCCTCCCAACCTATAAAAATTGGCGACCATTTTGGAATTGCATCCAAGCTTTCAAAAGTTCACGGAGGGAATCGATTAAGTATTTTTGCCTCCCCCTTTTACTGGTTTATGCCTCTTTATCATATGCATAACATATTAGAATAAAACAAGTCAAAATACTGCAAATAAGAATGCATTTCTTCAGGCGTAATTTTACTGTCTCATTAAGATTTTTGGACAGGGCAAATATTAACGCAATGGTTGATATTCCAGTACACAAATTCATCATTTTTCACCCTCCACCACATAAATGGGAATTTTCTCCAGCATTGTTGATGTAATTCACAGAATTCTCTTGTGAGAATCATCAAACACGTCATGCCTGTTTATATTTGACAGCATCTACAACAATTGCTGTCACTGGCAAGGGTTTTGGGACTGTGGCCTCCGACCTCAAAGTGCAAATAGGAGATGAGGACTGTGTTGTCTCTGGTGCCGTCACTGACACAAGTTTCTCATGCACTGTGGGCAGACTGCCAGTTGGAGACAACACAGTTGCCGTGTATGTTGGCAACAATGGTAAAGCTGCTACCACATTGACTATTCACAGCCAGAAGCAGGCAAGCATCTCATCCCCATCTGAGAGCAGTATCCACGGTGGTGCAACCCTGACATTGTCTGGAAACGGTTTTGTAGATGGAGATACGAATGTTACGGTTGGCGGACTCGACTGTCCCATTCTCAGCACCACATTTGGCCAGGTAAGTCCAATGAACGTTTGGTCAGGTAAGTCCAAAGAACGTTGGGCCAGTTAAGGCAAAAGAACGTTTGGCCAGGTAAATCCAAAGAACGTGTTATTCTTTGCATAAGCTTTATGAATAAAATGTCAGAGGACAAGATGATGAAAATATGCATAGATTACTTCTTTAAAACAGTGTTGAAATAATTATTTTTCTACACAGCCAGTGAAAAAAGTCTTTAATTTAACTCTTTGCATGCCAATCGCCAACATATTGGCTCCTCTGTACACTCATTTTGTGACAATCGCCGATATATCTTTTATGAAAATTCCCTTTCATATTTCTGGTCTCTTGCGTGTCTAATACGCTTTCATTAAAGTTAAAATGTTTTTTTCCATGTCAGATCCTCATTTCCAAATTCCTTTTTTTTAAATTAAACAATGGATTGCATTAATCACCTTATGCTATGTCTACCATGTTTAGATTTACTCGGTCAAACTAACTAGCCTACTGTCCATAAGAATTAACTTGGCACACAATACCAATATGATATTTGTGGCACTAAAAGAGAAAACTAACTCTTTTATTTTGCCCTTTTTGTAGATCACGTGCACTCTGCCAGCTCAATCAGATGGAGGCCATAACGTCACTGTCATATCCAATGGCATCGAATATGACCCCTTGACCTTGACCTATTCAGCAGCTTCTACTCCTGATGTCACGAGCATCACTCCTTCTGAGGGTCAGAGTGGAGGCACAGTTGCCATTGCTGGATCTGGCTTCAAGCCTTCAAATATTAACCCGTCTGTGACAGTAAGTCCTCTTTTCCTGCTAGCAATTTTTCTGAAATCAAAGGGGGGAACATGAAGGAGCCTGAAATTGGATCTCACTGCAGGTTACTCTCATGTCGGCAGTACTGCTTAAGATTTCGGGTGCAGTGACTTCCTCGTAAACCCCACCCATCTTACATAAACATACGCCTATCATCCACATTTCTACAGGAAATGGAAGTATTTCTTTGCAGATTACTTCCTCTAACATCCACATTGTCCACATTACTTCCTCTAACATCCACATTGTCCACATTTCTTCCTCTAGCATCCACATTGTCCATATTACGTCTTCTAACATCCTCATTGCCCACATTACTTGCTCTAACATCCACATTGCCCACATTACATCCTCTAACATCCACATTACTCACATTACTTCCTCTAACATCCACATTGCCCACATTACTTTCTCTAACATTCACATTGTCCACATTACTTCCCCTAACATTCATATTGTCCACATTACTTCCTCTAACATCCACATTGTCCACATTACTTCCTCTAAAATCCACATTCTCCACATTACTTCCTCTAACATCCACATTGTCCACATTACTCCCTCTAACATCCACATTTTGGAGATACGTAAAATTATATTTACATTTGTCCATACAAAAATAAATAAATAGCAAGGATCAGAACTTGCAGCTCGTTTGGACATTCCGAATAAGGGGAATGCATAAGCCTATAAGTTTACTCAGCTGGTCAGTACTAAAAGATGGCGCCACCTCATCGTCGAAACAAAAGGAAGCATTCGTCAACATCTTACACCCCCAAAACATACATGCGTGAACCTAAGCTACAGACAACGGGTAAGCGATGGAACCCATCCAGACTCACCCACAGCCTTGTATATACAATGCTCTGGCCTCACCCATCCACTGCATATTGAATGGAGCAACATTGCTTGTTCCTTTCATTGCGCATCGGTTATAATAAAGTTTTATTGACCCGTACAATGATTGACAGGTAATTTGGTAAGTCAAACAGGATTCAATCTGCCTATATCTCTCAATGACATTGGCTACGCCATTTCTTTAGGATTGTGTATTTTATGATTGAGCTACGGACACATTCATAAAAAGATAGGCATTTTCATTCGTGTTCAAAGCGATTCATCTCTCATCAACTGGCCCGCTTCCCTACCTTCCACTTTACATCAACGTCCGGCTAACATCCACATTTCTCAGTCTCCCGAGATGTGTTACATTCTCACTTCTAAATTGGAATTCCATTCTAAGAAATATTCAGAGTCTGCGGAAAACAAAAATCAAAGCTTTGCAGTATACCTCAGACATAGGGATGTACATGTAAATATATGACTATGAGAAAAGTATTGTTTACAAATGTCTTGAACTGCTGAATTGTTCCCAGCTATATAAACGTAATTGTACAATACTTGTCAACATCATGTCAGTTCTGGCATATGACATTTGTTTCATCAGTAATGTGGCTGTTGTAGCTAGATAAAAAAGAAGAAGTTAAAAGTAAAGTTACACTAAGCTCCCTGCAAGATTAAACGATTATCAATAACTTGTGTTTAGCTGTCCATCATCGATTTAAACAAGGTAAGCATTGATGAAACTGCTAGCTTGACACAATATTATGTCAACATCTCTTTATCCAGATTGGGGGTGTTGAGTGCACTGTTGTCAGCGCTACTGCAACGTCCATTACGTGCACACTTGGTACACAACAGACTGGAAGCTATGCTGTTCAAGTCTTTGCTCCTGAAAGGGGCAACTCGAATGATGATATTTTGTTCACTTACACACTTGGAGCCTTTTCTGTCAGTCCATCCACAGGTTAGACATTCTTTCAAAAACATCTTAAATGTTGGGAGGAGGAAAATGTACGGGGTGGGACCAAAAGAAAGAAACTTCTACAAGCATTCATGTTAATTTCAAAAGATGAACAAAAAGAAATTTAGGAATAACTCTTTCACAACTTAAAGACCAAAGAGAACTCATTAGAAGGCCAAATTGTAAAATTATTGATAATTTTGTAAATCATTTCAATTTTATAATATTTTAAAGATTTGATTTATAAACCATGTACCTAGTACTTTTTTTAATTTTCAAAAGTACATTACATTTTTTTAATTGAAAAAAGTTTTTTTTTCTTTTACATTGTTTTTTCCTGTTAAAATTCAGTTGACAAATCATCCAGAGTAATCTACCAAAGACATTCATCTGCATTTTGTTGGCTGTGTGAATTTAAGAGAATGTTATGACATTTGATCTTCTTAGTTACCCTCTGAATACATTTGTGTCTTGTAAATGTGTCCTGTTTCATCACCGTGAAATAAAATTCTTATTCAGGTTCAAACAACGGTGGACAAGCCATCACTCTCAGTGGTTCTGGATTTTTGGAAAATAGTACTGACGTGACGATTTGTGGAGATCCATGCAGTGAGATTTCTGTGTCAGCATCAGAATATGTCTGCGCAACTCCAGTTGCATCCAGTAAGTTGATTAACCATTCAGACTACTCGGTAATGCTACCTACAATCACATTTTCATTACCTTTACATTTGTCTTGTCTGACCTGTTAACACCAGCGTCAATGTTTTGATACTTATGCAATGCCTGCAATCAAACAGATGATTTTGTTTTTGTTATAATGCATTTATGTAACATAAAATTTCAGATCCATCATCCCCATTGAACTGTGATGTTGTTGTGACAGTTGATGGAGTCACTAAAACAAACACAAACGCCTATTCGTATGACCCATCATTAGTGTCTACCATCACCTTGGTGTCTCCAACTCGGGGTGGCACAGGAGGTGGCACTCTCATCACCATTACAGGAACAAATTTTGGGTGAGGGACATTCTCAACTCAGATGTACTTGTAATCATGAGATGGCCATCAAATAATCAAAGAAAAAGAGACACTTGCGACTTTTTATTTGTCTTTTATTTATTTATTTATTTATTTATTTATTTATTTATTTATTTATTTATTTATTTATTTATTCATTCATTTATTTGTCTATTTATTTATTTATTTACTTTTTTTATTTGTCCATTTATTTATTTTATTTATTTTATTTTCAGGCATTAGCCTTTCAAAACAACTTTATCTGTATCGATGACAAACAAAAAATATGTTCATTAATTATAGGTCGCTTATCAAATGCAGCATAATTTAACTGAAGGGTGTATTCGATCAACTTACAATTATGTTATGAACATAACATTATGACATAACATTATTGCCCTCAAAGGCCTCATAATGAGGGCAAGAAATGAAAAGGGCCTTTACATACATGAATATTATATGCATTAAAAACAACCCATGTGTATATATTTATATATTGGCAATTTACTTATCTGATGTTATATAGAAATTTAATTAATTAAATTTGCTCTTACTTTTTGTTTTGTTTTGTTTTGTTTTTTGTTTGTTTGTTTTTGTTTTTTTTGTTTTGTTTTGTTTTTTTTTTTGTTTTTTTTTTTCCTTTCTACCGAGAAAATCCTCTTCAAATCTGCAAACATTCTGCTCAAACTAATGTTTCATCACCTGCCTACTTTTCAATTAAATAGCGCCTTTTCTAGAGCCAAAAGAGAATCTGTTTTCATTTGCGTATTCAATCATCCCATGGCTAGGTCTAACACGGGTGACATCACAGTAACCATCTCAGACGTAGCTTGTACCGTACAGGACGTCATTGACACAGAGATCACATGTCGCACAGGTGCTGCCACATCAGCTGATGCTTTTGTTAGTGTGCAGAGAAATGGGTGGGGAGAAGCTGAACAGGTGAGGTTTCGGTAATCTACTTCCCTTTGGGCAATATCATACCCTTTATAAGGATTTCCAGTGGGAGAAGCAATGATGTGCTCTGTTTAAATCTTTTATCCAATCAGTGCTTGTAACGATAAAAAAAAAGTCTCTAAAACATCATCAAATTCATCTCAGGATGATGACAATGCAATTTGCTTTTAACCCTCCTGTATTCTCCTCGTTATATACTAGAGTAAAATCAGAAGCTCATCGATGAGTCCTTGTAGTAAGCAAACTGATGCTGCTACTACTACTACTACTACTACTACTACTACTACTACTACTACTACTACTACTACTACTACTACTACTACTACTACTAGAGTAATGTTTTGAGTTTCTTTCCCTCCAATCAGATCAATGCAGCTTTTGAATACGTAGATATCTGGTCCAGTCCTTACACATGGGGAGGAGGATCCCCTCCAACAGCGGGGGATTTTGTCATCATACCTGCTGGACAAAAGATTCTTTTGGACAATGACACAGAAGTCTTAAAAATGCTTTTGATCCAAGGTTGGCACCTTTGGTATTCATTGAAAAAAGAACAAGAATGAATAAATTGTGATAATCTTATCAGATCAAAAGATTTACCACAGACATTATATAATTATTCTTGATTGTTTTTTATATACTTTCTGTACTTGTTGTTATTATATGGTGATGAGAACCATGCCACTCTTTTTCTCATACCCAGGTGGCCAAATGATTTTTGATGACAATGACATTGAATTGCAAGCTGAAAACATTCTTATCACTGATGGGGGTCTTCTACAAGTAAGTCAAACGCAAATGGCAATCTGCATTTTAGATACAGTAGGCTCTGCATTTCACCTATACCTTCAGGTTTCCATACCCCGTAGTCCATCTTGGTAGATGGTCCTTTGGGACGGAGCCGCCCAAACACTTTCCCAGAACTTACCTCAGACCATAGCCAGTTGTCCTGCTTTCGCAACATTCATTCCTAGCCAGATTTTTATATCATCTTTCCATTGTCATTGGAGACTTCCTCTCCATTTTTCCTATTGCTCTCCATGATTGTTTTTTTTCTGGACTTCTCTGTCATTTTATATGGCCTAAAGATGGCATTTTTTGCTTTTTGAGTTGATTGACTAATTTGATGGAGTTAGGTTTCAAACCTTTTCTTTTCCTTTTCCTTTTGGTAGCTGAGAAAAAACATCTGCAGAATAGTATTATTGCCTAGGAATACCAGGCTTGCTTTTTTCAATGCATCTGGAGTCAACTTTTAAGTCACAATTAATTGCTTTTATCAATTATCACCCACAGATTGGAACAGCAGATAACCCCTTCCCTCGTGACAAGAAGGCTATTATTACTATGCATGGCCATTTAAGATCCAAGGAATTGCCGATTTATGGAACAAAGACATTAGCCGTCAGGGAGGGAACCCTTGATATTTATGGTAATTCATTACTTTGAATATTAACATAATTAAATCCTTATCTGAGGTTCTGAAAAGTCAATAGCAGATGGAATCACATTATAAATCTTCCGAAAGGAAAATTGTTATCTTAAAGGAAGAAGATGTAAACCAGTTGTAGGTACATGGATAAATGGAAAATGAACATCTCATGAACATTTGTGATATAAGAATGAGTTCAGAAGTAAACGTGATGGATAAATGAAAGCCATCCCTTATTGAAGGTGGGGCGCTGTAGCTCAGTGGTAGAGCATTGGTCTGCTGACTGAGAGGCAGCAGGTTTGAATATTGTTGGGTGCATATGAGTACTTTTCCTTAAGCAAGAAAATTAATGTATCATAATTTTCAAAGAGAGAAAAAACATTGCAATAGTGGTCAGCCTTTAGTGTGTTTCTTAACGATTTTGTTACAGGGATTTTCTCCTTGATGTGCAGCTGTACTGTGTGTCTTCTTAGGACAAAAATAAAGAAAAAAAAAAAGCTTGAGAATAAAAAGCCTTCTGTTGTAACTTTTTGTAGCCTTATATTCCAACAAACTATGACAGCTTCTCTCTTGCCCTTCCACATCCATACACAGATACACACCCACACAGATACACAGCCACACAGGTATTCACACCCACACACAGATACACACCCACACACAGAAACACACCCACACAGATACACACCCACACAGGGCTACACACCCATTCATAGGTATACATCCACACAGATACACATCCACAGACAAATACACACCCGCACACAGACATACACCCACAGACATACACATGCACGCACAGAGATACATGACCACACAGAGATACTCACCCATACACAGATACACAACCACACACATTCACATCCACACACAAATACACACCCGCATACAGATACCCATACACAGATACACACCATACAAGTACACACCCACACCCACACACAGATACACACCCACGCACAGATACACACCCACAAACAGATACACATCCATATACACATTTCAGAATTTCAAGTTTTCTCATTAATTTTCTTTTCTTTCACTGTCACACATGTACTTTTATGGATGATTACTAAAGACCGCTTCCTGATTTATTGAAATGTGTAACGTTGATAGCAACATTGAATTGAGAGCACAATTTGTTACCTGGATGTTTCACTAAGGCAGGGTCACTTTCTGATAAATTTTGTTGTAGTTTATGAAATATACAAAAAGAAATGATTTTGTAATTCTTAACACAGATTTAATGTCTAATAGTGTTAGTCAAAGAAATATATATTTGAATATTGTATATGTATAAACTAGAACAATCACCTGATGAGAATGATATAAATTTGTTCTTGTTTTGTCTTTGAGATGGCTCTATAAGGAGCTTTAATAATTTTTTTGTAGCATTTTAGTTATTGTTGGGTTTTTTAGTGAGTGTATGTGTATAATGCTCACAGTCTTGGGTTATTGTCTTTGAATGTTGTCCTTGAATTCTTATCCCATGTCACCCATTCTGATACAATGTCCCTGATCAATTAGAAGTAATTAAGTATTGTATCCTATTCTACAATGACTTTAAAGCTAAAGTGTCCATACTTTTATGTTGCCAAATCAGTTAATGCTTTTTTTTTTTTTTTTTTTATCCATCACAACTTTGAGTTTGCTGCTTAATGCTTGGTTTTTCCTTGATTTTCAATTTTTATTTTATTTTTTTTGTTATCCTTTGCCATTTCTTTTTTCAAAGCTCATGATTCAGGCACATTTAGGGCTCATACAGTCTCATTGGTTGATGAAAAAGAAAATCCATTCATATAATGCCAAGAGCAATTTTATCAGAATCTGGAGACATGAAAATTATTCAGTATGAATGACTTGCATATTATACTTTTTTTTGCATTGTTGGTTCTATAAAGATGAAAATTTCAGCTACATACATTGTCCCCAATTCACTTTTTTGATGAAAAGTTGTCTTAGATTTTACTTGCAGATGACATGACAATGCCTATGCTCCCTTCACTTTGCACACAACATATATATTTTTTTTTTGTCGTTAGACAACCCTTAGTTAATAGTCTTAGCACTGTTTCTGAATGTGAACAACAGATTCCTGTCATTATAATTAAAATAATATGTTGATTTAATTGATATTTCTAGAATTTTTTTTATCCCAATTTAATGAAATTAATTTGTTCCAAACAACACAGAAATGTTTGTGTTTTACTCAAATAAGTCAGGTCTTACTTGATTGTACTTTCAGTATTGCTAAGGAAAGATTCTAGGTCAAGTATTTGTTGGGAAAGGTTTGGTACTCCATAAAAAGGCCATGCAGGAGCCAGAGCCCCTTTCAACCTAACTTGAGAACCGAGCTGCAGTTATGTCAGGACCCATTCCTTTTCTTACCTGCACATATAGAAAAATGCGGGTTGATTACAACCAGGTCATATTTATGACCAACACTGCAAGGTTGTAAAGTGAGCCATTTGTTCCTGGTCAGTGGGCGAAATAGTACGGAATTATTCAACTTTAACAAACCAAATAAAGGTGTGTATTCAATGGCTCGCATGCAGTGATGACTCTTCCATCGGTCTGAACTTCTCCCAGCGAAATTTTGAAACCCGGGGAAATCGGGACTATTTTTCCATCTCTCAGAGGCGTCCCAGTAATAGAGGTCCTTCTGTATTTTCCTGTTGACAACCTGTTTGAGGAAAGAGACTCGAACTTCTATGATTTTGACAGCAAATGTTTAAACGTAAACGGTCCTTTTAGTGAGGTTTCATTTTTCTGACTAAGTTTCTTGCTGTTATGTATTGTCAAACATCATTTTTTCTTAAATCTTAATCACAGGTGTTAAGGCAGATCGAAAGCAACATATGAATGTATAACGGCAGTGTCCTAAGATGAGATTTAAATGAAGATGTTTTATCAATTTTTTTGTTTCTTATTTGAATTTGAGATATTAAGTGTTTTTTATTGTTGTTGTTTTGTCTTTTATAAATTTCTAGCCTAGAAACTGTTGAATGTATTTTGTCAGATTTATGTGAAGGAATGAAAATAAGGATTTGGGTGGTTGAATGAGGTGGGATGTTGGAGAGTTTTTGTTGTGTAACCTGTTTTGATATAACTTCTGTCACAGGAATATTTTGTAGTTTTTTGAGTCTTATTACGCTGTGATTTTTGAAAGGGAAGTAGGAAAGTGATACTTTCCTCGTCTTATTTTAAGAATGTAACTTTATACCAAACAATGCACCTTTAGTCCCAGAACTCATCTACACTTATAACCAAGTCAACACTATTTAATTTTGCTTTCTGTTCACCCACGAGGGGCCATGACCTGAAGAGCTTGTATAATTTCCTTTCATGTCCCCATTTTTTCATTAATATGTGATACTGACAAAAGCAGGTGGTAAATTGATTAATTATCATATGTATTTTAGGATTTTTTTGTAATATTTTCTCAAATTGCTTTTGTCATACTTCTTCAGTCTTTCTTGTTTTTTTGTTTTTTTTTTCAAGATGAGATGCATGTTATAATTTTATTGTAATTGACCAGGCCTCATTCTACGTATGCTTTATATAAACATAGCTGGATTTTGCTTCCCATTTTGAATTTAATTTGCCTTATATTCAGTCTTTTCATTTATTTAGTTTTTTTTTTTCAAATTTTGGTTATATATCGTTTACCTTACTTGAATTTATGGT
>JAOXJN010433745.1:0-11791 GCA_025762795.1 Goniobranchus coi
AGTCCGATAGATTTTAGAATCGTGACAGCCTCAAGAAGCATAGTCTCCACAATTTGATGTCGCATTGTAGATTGGCTTAAAAAATAGCTAATTGGCTGTTTCCATTTGGCAAACAAGCCTGGAACCATAAAAACCAAAGCATGTTCAGCTGCTTTTTCTGATCTACCACCGAACTCACCGACGTCCTCCAGTCCTTCTATGTAATCCTTTTCGACGTTATATAATAAACGTTTTTTTAAAGCCATCTCGTCCAAAATGAAAAGACAGTGCTTGTCTCTATCTAGCATATTTGCAATCTTCGACTTGAATGTCTTTAAAGTAGCAGCAGGAAAACCTGGAAAAATGTATAGATTTTGCATAGTCCTTCTTAACGTTGAAACTGACCGGAAAGCAAATTGTTTTTGAAGTAGGCTATATACTCTCTTGGAGATGTGTGATATCGTGCAAGAGCCTGACTCTTATCCTTACAGCTCAATCTTTTCCCTTTCATCAATGTCAAATCAAGTTGCTTACTGAAAAAGTAATGCGATTCTGGGGGGAGGTATTTAGCTGATACAGATTTCACAAATTCATTTTGCTTTTTCTTGTAAAGTTTTGACGGCAATGCTTTTGAATTCTGTAACCTTTTGATATAAATTTGTTGTGACTTGACCTTCTTCCTGAGTTTAACAATAGTTTCCAAGTCAACGCTAGGCGCATTATCGCACAGCTGGGGAATAACAGAAATATCAATTTATGTATGTAGTGTCCTTTGCATTTTAAAAGCAAAAATAAAATCGACACGTACATTTTACACATTGCTTCTCTACAATACAAAATTCAGAGGATTACCGTTTTCATTTTCAGTACACCCAGAGTTTGAATTAACTTCAGCTTTGATTTGATTAGCAACATCATGTACCTGTACTCGATTTGACGTATTTATTCTTATCACATAGCATTGTTCTAAGATGTAGATTATTCTTTAAAGATGATCAAACAAGAGAAACTGTGTTATAGTCTTTTAAATACATATGTACAAATGTAGGCTTATAAGGTACACTGATATTGAAAGCATATGTAATTATGTTCATTTAAAATTATTTGGATAATAGAACTAGGTCTAGTTTTGTTGAGAAAAAAAATCTTACCAGTGATGATGACGCAGATGGTTGGTTGACTTTTTTTTCTTGTACATCTGGCTTTTTGAATACCGATACTTGTCTTTGCTTTGGTGGTGCTCTTTTTCCCTGCAGAGTATCCGGTGGATTAGGCACACTAAAAATTGTTGGAACTGCTGTTTTGCGCTTCAGCTGATTTTTCTTTTTCATTAGTAAATTGGGAGTCCTCAAAATGATCGGAACACAAAACATTTCTCATGTTCAAAGCTGCTATTGGTTTCGCCAAAAGATCATCCCTCCGAGTATTAATAAGCCACTTTCGACATCTCTCCTTGTCTTTAGGAAAGTGAAAGAAGGATAAGTCAGATCTTCTGTATCTGTCATTTGAACAATTGATTGCAGAGCACCACTGGCTCTTTTGTCTTCTTTTTCTTTCTACTGCTACCTCTTCTGCTCCTAAATCCAGATATAAATCTAAGTCTAATTGTACACATTCTTCATTGCCTGATTCCATATCTAACCTTTCTCTGCACTCAAACAACAGTTGGTTTGTGGGTTGTTGTTTTTTAAAGCTCTAAGATGCACACAGTTAGGCCTATGTGATAAGAAACAACAGTTTGCAGATTGGCCTCAGCTGTCTGCATTATTTCATTGTCTACCCCCGCCGGCCGGCACGCGCTGTTTACACGATGCCCGCGCTCGTTGACTCCCTAGTGACCAAGAGGCAGGCAACACGAAAGGCCCTATTGCAACGTCTTGTAGCGTTAGCGTAGTGGGTCTTGGATACTACTTCGAGTATTAATGAGGAGAATGAGGAAATGTTTAAGACAAGAGATGTCAAAGACACAGTTTGTATTTGTTCCAGAAAAGGGTACCAGAAAAGCCGTATTCACCATATCATTGTTAATAGAAAGATGTATCCAAGTGCAAACCGATCTGTACATATGTTTGATTGACTATTCCAAGGCATTTGATAAAGTAAGACATGATGAGCTTTTCAATATTTTACATAAATTAGACAACGACGGCAAGGATTTTAGAATTGTTAGAAAACGGTACTCGGACTAAAATGCAGCTCTAAGGATTGATGGGGATTTAAGTGAATGAAAGAAGATGAAGCGAGGAGTTAGACAAGGTTGTGTTATGTCACCAGATCTCTTTAATATGTATAGTGAAATGATTCTTAGAAATTTAGAAGATTGTTCAGGCCTCAAGGTTGATGGAGAAAACATAAACAATATCAGGTGTGCAGATGAAACAGCTCTAATAGCAACCGCGGAAAAAGACCTCCAAAAATTATGAAGCTATCATAGACTTGGAAAGTGAACGTAAAGGACTCTTATTAAATGTAAAAATGACAGAATGCATGGTAGTCTCCAAAAATTCAGTAAATCCCATTTGTAATCTTAGAAGCAAAGGAGAGAAAATAAAGCAAGTCCAGAAATTTAACTATCTTGGTTACATAATCACATCAGATGGTAAATGTGACACAGGAAAGTCAACTTGGTCCACAAAAAATAACAGGGGAAATTAGGAAATAAAAGTCATTGTTCAGAGAAAGAATATGATCTAATTTTACTTCATACTTGACAAGGCCTCCCCATTGCTTTAGGCAAAAATTTGTGTTTGACAAAATTGGCTAATGAGTACAGACATATATAAATGGTGACCAGTAGAACATGATGTTATATCTCTTTATTAAGACCCCTGTGTATAACAACCCAAAAACATTGATTGATTCTGCTCTTCAGGGTGACTCTACAGGAAGAAAATCAAAAGATCTGAGGTCCAGGGTGTTGTTTTGTGTCTGCCTAGAAATGAAATAATTTGCTTGACTGTTGCTGCATGAAGGGTTCCTCCAACTTGTGGTATCAACCACCTCTTCATTTTCATCACAGGACACATAATTTTTTTCAAAACTATTCTGTAGTTGACCATATAGTGACTGACTATCCTTTATCATCTTCAGCGAAAAAAAAAAAAAAGGGCCATGCCAATGCCATACTGTTTATTGCATATCATAGCAACTATCAGTGTAAAAAATAGGTAAAGTTTCATCTTTTATACCTGGCATTTAGAGGTATTCAGATATACAATAATACTTCCTTTGCTTGATAAAGGTTGAAGTAATTTCCTTTTATTTCATAGCTTGATTATTTGGTTATGTTATCCTCTTGCTAAGTAAACATATTTTAAAATGTAAATGACATTAACAGTGCCCTGCATTAAATGAAATGAAAGGAATGCTCCTCTAAAAGACTCATGAAGACAACAGGCAAATTAAGGAAGATACAAATGCAAAAATTGTCACTTATAAACCTGGAACATATTTGTTTATCAAATAAAAAAATGTATCAATTAATGGATGACTTTTTCTTAAAGATTGGGGTTAAGGGTTTATTTTTGACAAGTATTTTAAAATGTAAATGATTTTAACAGTGCCCTGCATTAAATGAAATGAAAGGAATACTCCTCTAAAAGACTCATGAAGACAACAGGCAAATTAAGGAAGATACAAATGCAAAAATGTCACTTAAAAACTTGGAACATATGTTTATCAAATAAAGAAATGTATCCATTATAGGGATGACTTTTTCTTAAAGATTAGGGTTAAGGGTTTATTTTTTATTAATTTCTATAAGAGGCCTTTTATTAGATATTTATAATCGAATCATCAAGGAGCAAAACCTACTTTTGGGATTAATTAAATAATCGAAAAGCAAATTATGCCATCGTAAGGAAATGGCCTCTTTCAAAAACAGCAACAAACATTGTTAATATCATCTCTACAATACTGCATGCTGCTATAACTAATGTTAAAGAAAAGGAATGAATTAATGTATCATACAAATAAAAAGATTTATCTTTTGAAATAAAAGAAAAATGGAAAAAAACACACCAAAACTTGAAGTGAAAATCCTTGAAGTCAGACAGACAGATAGAAAGAGACAGACAAAGAAGAAGAAGAAGACCCGTAAGAGAATATATTCATGGAGCTGTAATACTTTAGAAGAAAGTCATTATTATTACTCATCAAGCTGACAACGAACATCATCTAACCAGACATACAGAACACAAACAACCAGTAAGTGAATGATCCAACCCCCCCTCCTTAAGTTCATGCTTAAAGCCTCATCTAATCCCTTTACCTTCCTCGTCGGTATCCTTATTCTCATTGTCATCAATCTCCTCATTCAAATAGTTACGGAGGAATTCGGCAAAAGCAGCGTCATGTTTCAAGAGTTCTGTAAATGTTCCACACTCTGATATTTTTCCATCTTTGAGAACTATGATTCTATCCACTTGTGGCAAAAATCCTATGCCATGAGTGACTAGAACACGAGTCTGTGAAAAATGATAAGATGCAATCGTAAACCCGTGAGGAAGTTTACACAACTCATTCTTATATGTAACAGAGGCATGAAGAAACGAAGAATAGCAATAGCAATAATGTTACTTGACATGCAGAAAATCCAACGAGGAGTATTCAGTGACAGGATTACATTGAGTGCGTTTTGTGTGTATGTGCATGCGCGTGTGTGTGTGGAAGGGGGGGGGGTAGTAATTGGAAGAAGTTACATTATTATATATCACATTAGATATATAATGTAAATTACATTATTTGAAAGCATTGGGCAATATAAACAATAGGGCTAAATGTGGGATATTCAAGGTAGGTGCATGAAACAATACGTAATTATTAAAATAAGTTTCAATTTGGGATTTTGAGGTGGGCCTTATTCAAGTCAGACTCTGATAATTAAGTTTATTGGTTGCCTTATTTCACTCATCTATTTCTCAATGCTGTCGTGGGATGTCTATCAGGTTCTGAGGTGTTTGGGAATTAAGTTTCCTTAAAATATCCACTTGTGACTTTCAGCATTTATCTTTTTTTAAAAACTGCTTTCCAATGCTCTAGTGAAGTTTGGAAAAATGTGAATATAAAAATAGAGCCTGCAAATGATAAGCAGCGTGCCACGGTGATGTTGTTTGACCCAACTTTTGAGGACATCCCACGACGAATTAAGAGTTGGAGCTGGCAGAAATTAATGTATTGAGTTCTCAGCGGGTATAAGGAGGTTGAACAAAATCAGATACATGAACATTAGGAAGAGTACTGAGATAGGAAGGTTAAGAGATGAGGTGAAATTCTAGATTTAGACTGTTCAATCAAATTTAGAGGTAAAATGATGAGTACATTAGCAAGAGAATGAAGAAGACAAATAAAAGACATGTAAATGGAATTAAGGAAGATATGACTGTTTGCCAGTGTGAAAGAGAAGAATGCATTTAACAAGGTAAGCTGAAGTCAAAAGACTAGCTATTTTGCCCCTAACTGGGATAAGCTGAAAGAAAGAGAAAGAGAATAACCAAAAAGTTTAAAAGATTTAACTCAGTAAGTAAGAGATTTCTACTTTGGCGGGATCTCGGGTTCAAAGGGTTAGGGCTATTTTCCATAATTTTTACCTGGCCAAACTGATAACGAAGAAATTGAACTTGAATTTCCTGTACTCTTAAGGTTTTTATTATAATTTCACCTTAATTTCTGGCCATTATCTAAGAAAAAACAAGAAAGGCAACACATTATAGAAAAGATGAGACTAAAATTGTCTGTTTTTAAAGTTGCGATTTGGAATGGGTTTTTTTGTTTTGTTTTGTTTTTTCTTCTTCTTTTTTTCTTACTCAGATCAACACACCTTTCCTTTCAAAATGCCATCATGGCCTATGACTTTGTCAAACAGATGTTTCCCAACATGAGAATCAACAGCACTCAGAGGATCATCCAGAAGATAGACATCCGAGTCTTGGTATACAGCACGAGCCAATGAAACCCTTTGCTTTTGGCCCCCTGACAGATTGATACCCTGTGCATATCAAAGAAAGCAAAGTGAGGAGAAATGACCTTTTTATCAGTATCAACTTTTCTAGCAGTAATAAAATCCGAGTTAAAAAAAAAACAACTTGAGGGAAATATGCGATTACATTTTTTTCTTATGTATATTAAAAGTTATCCATGGGCTTCCATGGCTAAGTGGTGATTACATCTCAGCGCAAGTCATGAGTCAAGAGGCATTCAACATGGTCAGTAAGAGCGTGGTGACCACGTGGGTTCGAGCGTCGCTACGTTCGGCAAAGTCACAGGTATTGTGCCCTTAGGTAAGGCCATTCACAACGCTTACCTGGCCCATCCGAGACCCAAATGCATCTGCTCTGGGATTGCGCGCCGCTAAAGGAGGTGCGGGCGCGCTGGCTTCCGAGAAGTCCGACCCTGGAGAATTGCCTCTATGGGGATCGCGAAAGACTGCCCAGACCAGACTACGCTTATGTCACTCGACTCAGGTGTGAATGAGTACCTGGCCGTTAAGTCAGCGCTGTTTTTGTCTGGAAAAATGTAATCGCGCCTAAAAGGCAGGAAGTCTTCTTCTAAACATTCTGTGTTGCTGTGGAACAAGTGTTATATAAATGCCATCTTTACATATCACAGGTCTTTTCAAAGAAAAGTATAAATAATTAAAACTTTTGGAGTAATACAGAGTCTTGAGCATTTTCACACAAGAGAGTATCAGGGTGCTACTATGCAAATACCATTATACATCATGAATGGTAAAATTGAATGGAACGTATATAATCTCCTATTTAATAATAAGAATAGGTCATTTCTCTGGCGCCATATCATTATGTCCCAAGGCGCTGCACAATATCAGTAAATAACAAATATACTTTTTCTAAAAAATCAATGTATGTACGATTAAAATCATACAGAAGGCATAAATATTATCAATTCTATTTCAGAACTGGTACCTTCTCCCCAATCTCAGTCCTATCACCAGCAGGCAGAATATCCAAGTCAGCCTTCAAGGCACAAGCCTCAATCACTTCATCATATTTCTCTTGATGTAATGTTTTGTTGAATGTGATATTGTTCTGCAGGGTTTCATTCTGTATCCAGGCTTGCTGTGCAACATAAGACACAGAACCCTGTAAAAAAAAAAAAAGGAAGAAAAGTCTTGTTTTATCAGAAACAAACATTTTTAAAATGTGCCGCATTAAAGTATTTCACAACTTATATCAGAATGTAAAGTTGGTAAAGAAATAAAAAATTGATCAGAGGGTAAAATAGGTCATTTAAGACAAAATAAAACAGTAGTATTAAATGCCTTTGGATCTATTTCAGATATTGATTCGGTTAAATGTAGCACCTTTGTTACACAAAATAGACACCCCTGAGATGTTAAAATGATAGATCTTTCTCAGTCATGCACTCTTAGACGAAAAGGCGTGCTAAAGTCATTTATCACTTTTCCTCTATTTCCTTTAAAAGAAATGTGAAAATCAAGTTATATGGAGAGAATCCATCAGCAATTATGTGCAGCTTTTGTTGACAATATTTGCTTACCCTGACATTGACATAACCACCAAGCTTATCCATCTCTCCCAAGATAGCAGATAGCAGTGATGATTTGCCTGCACCAACTACACCAACCACAGCCACAAGAGAGCCCAGGTCCACTTCTATATCAATGCTGAATAGAAAGGGGCACACTTAGAAAAAAATTTAAGCATAAGCATGTACAAGCATTATGTGTTGAAAATTGTCACACTCAAACCTCCTCTTCAATTCCTTTAGTTTTTGTGTTACAGAGGCAATAAAAATGACAAGGGACAGTTTGTTTACTTCAATTTATCTACTGCTCATAAAAAAAAAAAAAAAAAAAAAAAATATTCATATAAAAGAAGATAAGCAGTAACAGTACATTGTCTAGAGTACTGAATAATACAGCTCACTTTTCTTAATGTTAATGCACAAATATGTAAGCATTTATTGCTAGTTTTGATCAGTCTAGTCATTGCTCCAAGACGTTGACAAATTCAGATGCCAGAGGAATTTTTGATGATGTTAATATGTGTGAGACAAAATATGTCAATCTTCAT
Organism: Goniobranchus coi; assembly: GCA_025762795.1. NCBI lineage: Eukaryota > Metazoa > Mollusca > Gastropoda > Nudibranchia > Chromodorididae > Goniobranchus > Goniobranchus coi. The sequence continues at coordinate 8,034 of JAOXJN010433745.1, forward strand.
AAAATGCTTCAAGAACAGAGTAAGTGCAGTGCAGAGATTATCCCAATGTGGACAGACAGCAGATCTGCATGTTTCCAGCTACTATTGTTCCTTGTTCATTCTCCCTCACACCAACGACCACTTCATCTTCTAGTATTCTTTCCATATACTTAAAGACCTTCCTGCCAATTTGTTAGAATATGGTTTTTAGGTCATGTACCATCATGAAACTAAGTGAAGAATTTATATTCTAAAATCTACTTACTTTGACAGGATTTCCTTTTCTCCTTCCCATGCAAAATTTCCATTTTCAATTCTGATTGCAGCTTCTGATTTTTTTTTTTCAATACAGAAAAAAGAGGGATATCAAGTTAAAAGCACAAAACCTGAAGATTTGTTATCAGCTGAACCCTCAACTTTTAACTCAGTGGAATTCACAGAGAAAAATTGAATCTTTTTGAACATTCACATCACTATTGCCTATCTCAGCTTGAATATATAATTTTCTTATTTGATATCTAATGAATGATCATTGGTTTAAATTTTGACTAGCATTAACGTCAATGACAATTACAGCAAAAACATGGACCTTCAGAGCACACCAAGATATGAAATTTAAAGCAGTACATACAAACAAGATAAAGCTGCTCTGAAACATCAAGAGGAGACAAGAAACGATCTTTTATAATCGATGGTGAAGTAAAAGACAGCTAGGAGAAAATGTAGTTTTTGAGAGATAAATGTATGCAAATAGATGGAACATATGAATGGAGACCAAGAAAAGGCAGGATGGTGGTGGAAACATTGAAAAGATAGGGAGAAAAAATGGTAAGATTGAGTGGTAGGTGGTGAATGAAAGCTGTTTTTTCTGATCAGAATATATGGAAAGTTGATTTTGATTGTTTGGAATAAAGCCAAATACATCCTTTGTTGATGGTCTCTGATCAAAACCCATTTGGAAAAGGAAATAGAAAACATTAATGAAAAAGATGCAAACTTTCAAACACAGTAGTAACTGAATAACACTAGCAGCAGTGACAGTTCAAGCAATAACAATGACAATGTAAAGATAGCTGGGACCAAGAGAGAGCATTATAATAAAAAACAGGTCTAGATTTAAATCTTGATCTACACCTTGAGCTTAAAAATAAATAACTCACATAAATATATCTAGTACATTGATTAACACTTCCCCCACCACCACCCATCTCTTATCCAGAGCTAATCTACACTTGATACAATCTTGTTTTCCAAAAAAAATTTCCCATATGGTTTTTATGTTCATAATAAGGAATGTCCCTCTTTCAACATTCAGCTATACACATATACATACTAACTAAAACAAAAAAACAAAAACAAAACATTAAAAAAAACTCAAAAAACCGTATCAACTTAGTCGTTGAATAAAAACAGTACACTCCAGAAAATGTATGAAAGTCAACTATCTAAACAATTTATTCCTTCCTAAAAGGATATTAATCTCTTTTTAGAAAACTAATATATAAGGTACTAGCAGAGGTGCATGGCCTTGCTCATGATTAAAACAACCATACAGACAGCTTTTTAATTCATTAAAAAAAAATTTTTTTTTTTAAAGAAGAAAGTGCCAACTACGAGAACCGAATCTATTAAAAGTCTGATGCACTACCTACTGAGCTTACCGGGTGCTTCTTAAAATGTGTAATCAAACAATAGAGTTGCTAAGAGAAAGAACTTGAAAACTCGAATGGAAAGTTCAAATCGTTTCGCTTCTTACTTATAAATCATTCTATAGACCAATGGATCGGAAAGATATCTATAATATTCATTTATTATTTATTTGGTCTGAAATTGAAAATTTCCTGGAAGTACTTTAGTTCTAGATTAAATAACCAATATTTAGACTAAATTGTTCTATGTAAACGGCATCAGTTGGCTCTTCTCAATTAATGAAATAAAGCTACATACCCTCAGAATCATCTTTCCCTACAGCATCAGGATCCAATTCGTTGTGTCTTAGGAAATTCTGAATTCTCTTTAGAGAAACATTTGTCTGCGAACAAGCATAAAAAAACATGAGTTGACATTAACTTTTCACTAAATTTCTGATAAAACAATCAGGACACGAAATCATCAGTAGTCCTTCACTAACTTCAGAAAGACTTCTGTACCTTATCATCAGTAATAAACATTATAAACCACCCATTTCCATCCACTTAATTTTCAGAGAATCTGAGAAATCACAACATGTCTCAAATTATTTCGTGTAAAAATTACTACAATCACAGTGAAAGGCCTCCAAAGATCATAAGGACCTTGTATCAGCAGATCCTTTACGACAATTGCATCCAAATTAATTCTTTACCATAAATCTGTCAGCTGCCAGTCTTCCTTCATATCTGTTTCTAGTAAATCTTTTATGACTTCTCAAGTCCCCACCATAACCATTCCTTCCACATAGTAGGAGATGACTATGAAGAAGGCAGCTTTCCCCTTGCTTCGATCTCATATACAGACACTCCTTCTTGCTTCTACTATCCAAGTACCAATTCTCCTCAAATTTCTCCTTTAAAATTTTTGCTTTGATCTCCTATACAGACACTCCTTCCTGCTTCTACTATCCAAGTGCCAATTCTCAAATTTCTCCTTTAAAATTTTTGCTTTGATCTCATATACAAACACTCCTTCCTGCTTCTACTATCCAAGTGCCAATTCTCCTCAAATTTCTCCTTTAAAATTTCTGGGTTCATTCGTTAAGTATATACCAGACTTTATTGCAAACACTCAAATCAAATCCTCCTCTGAGTATGCCTCTGCTATAGCAACCAGGATAAGCTCTGGCATTATGAGCCGATTCAGCTCATGAAGATTTCTTTTCTTAACCATAATCCTTTCCTCGATAACAAACAAAAAGCAGAAAAATTGTAGCATGAATTTCCAGAAATTTCTGAACAGAGAAGTGAATGGCATGTCATGGTCGCCAATGTCTGCCTCAGACCCGGTATTAGATGATGGTGAATCCTTCCCATCTTTCATCTTTTCATGGTTAATGCCAATTTCTCATTGACATTAAGAGTATTCATGTAAAAATAATTATCACTGGGTTGTATGAATTCAAAAAGTATATAAAATTCTTTACTTCCATAGATAAATCATTATCTGTACCATAGAGTTCAGAAATGCAACCACCTGAAGTGTACATTGTTGAAGTGCAAGGCTTAAATAAAAAGCTGGGAATGATAGATCCACACATCTTTTAAGTGGGCCACTCCCATACAGTCCAAATGGCCTGTAGGCACCAACAAGGCGGCCTTACTGAGACCAGCTGCAGCCTCAAAGGCCGCTTGAGGTCACCTTTTAGGGGAAAATTTGGCCGGTTCTGGCGAAAACGTAGACAAAGAGTGCGCCCTCAAGGCAGTATCCTGAATTCAGAGCTCTCCTGACAATGTTAATTTGGTTTGAAGACCGGGTTCCTCATTACTCAAAGTGAAGAGATGTCAAAACACATAACCAACTGTAATAGTATCTAACGTGATATTTCTGCTATGAGGCTGACGTTATCCAGGTAAAGTTTAAAATGCCTTATTGCTCACTCTAGGCGGCCTTGATTGTGGGCAGAGGAGGCTTCACAGGCCATTTGAGCCCATCTGCAAGGAAGTCACCACGGGTAAGTACTCGTATTATTTTCTCCATCTACGTAGGTGTGACCTGGAAATACCCTGCGCAGGCGTCAAACACGTAGTATTGTTGCTGAATTTCAATGGAAGAGAACCCCAATTGAGATGCCAACGCGTGGTAGG